>JASTWK010000543.1:0-57500 GCA_030770225.1 Temnothorax unifasciatus | reverse complement strand
CGTAAAAATGATTAATTAAGTAATAATTATTATAATATATGTATACTATTATTTCAATTAAATAGTTAAAGACAACAGTTTAGATAAAAACTTTTGGTTAAAACAGAGATTATTTTGTATTCTTATTTCCTAATCATAAAATTGCGTATACTTATTGTATATTTTTCAATGCATGAACTATTCTCTGCTTTACATGACTATCCTTCGTTCATACTTACGCTATTTCCACATACATATTGGTCTTCCAATACTCAAAATAATTGCTATATTTTTCAAACTTTTTTGTTAATAACTTTTTAATAAAAAACAATCGCCGGCTAAAACCTTTTGAAAGTCACTCAGGAAGGTTATAAGTATTATGCATTATCATGTATTACCGACGCTTTGGACATAGCACGGAACAGAACCAATAGAGCGTGTACATAACGGGTTAAGGCCATCGCACACAAAATTGCATAGGCTACATAAGCATAGCATAAGACCGCTGGACCAATGAGCATCTTATGTAAATCAATACGACGACTTTATGCTGGATGCTCATTGGTTTAGCGGTCTTATGTTACGCTTATGCTAAACTATGCAATTTTGTATGCGATGGCCTTTACTCATCAGAAATTTTCGTGGACTAGCTACGTAGTTCAATGTGCACGTTTTGTGCACATAGAGGCGCTCATGGACGGGGACCACCTAAAACGCAGGCATGATCACTCTCATCCTTCTCTCTGACGAGAGTGACGAGACGCTCCCTTCGCCGCTTCAACACGTGGAAGCAAGGAAATAAACTCTCTCACAAGTAAATATAGATATACTTTGCCGTATAATTATAATAAATATATGTATAATATTATAACATAGCATTTTGACATATATGCTAACAAAGCACAAAGATTATTACATTATTACATTTTATTATACTATTACTTTATATTTTCCATCTTTTTTAAGAGAGAGAATATGACATCCAATTATCATTATTCACATTGCGAGAATGATGTCAGATATCCTTATACTGACAGAGTAGCGGTAGGAGAGGATTATGTTGATTTCATCTATCAATTTGTGAAAGATAGCAATATATCTACAAAGGACTGTAAGAATACTACTAGCATAAGCAATATTCGTAATAATATAATTGGAACACCTAGCAATTTTCCAAGCCATAAAGGCTTTCTTTTGGTATGTGTATTTTCTGTTCTGTAGAAAGTATATAATCGTAAAATCTAATTTATGCTACAACATTTGGTAATATTCAGTACTTTTTTTTTACTCTTTAATACTAGGAGACGTATGATTTCGATATTTCAATATCTCCATGGCAGAAACAAGTGCCATATACTTTTGTATCAGCGTTTGAAAAAGATTATTATTTTCATCATATTGGTATGTAACATTTGAATTGATAAATAAGATATTGTTAAGGAAAATGTTTGTGTTCAGAAAAGGTTATAATTTTTATTTTGAAGATCTCGAGTTTCATGAAGCTGTATATCCAATCAGAATCTCTATATATGAAGTATATAATTTTGGGAACGTAACTGAAGTTTGGGCTCAAGATTCTGAAGATGAGGGTCGGTGGATTTTATTATGGGATGGACCGCCTCAATTCTACGAAATTTGTCCAATTGTACCAAATTCTTTCAAACGTAGACGTTCGGAATCACGGATATTTTCTCCGGCTTTACGGTCTTGTAACTTTAAAACCAAAATGCTCAGACTACAATTTATATCCAACTCTTGCACACAGCTAGATGCTGTGATGCTGATCGGTACATCAAAATTGATTTTTCCTAAAAATCCTGAAGATAAGAGTATAACTAATCTCTTACACCGCATTCGGGCACAACGACATTCTTGTTCAGAGAGATTTTGTCCTCTTCGTTGTTCTGAAGAATTCTCAAGAATTGAAGAAGAACCATATTCTATAAAGGATTACCTTTGGGATTCCTGTAAATTGTTTGACCCTTATAATACAACACGTGATTATGAAAGTGCATACTTGGATATACTTGATCTTCAAAAGGAATTTCCTAAATATTGCGTTATTTATAAAAGGTAATTGTCGACATTAAGTAATCTTAAATTATTTTCTTAACACTGCGCGGACACTGTGGGACTTTTAAGGCACAGTCGATTTTTTATTTATGATTTCCACGGGAATGGCTTTAGCGCTTACGTTGGCTCTTCTCCATAAAAAAAACTTGGTGATAGTATGCATGTAACTGCCAAGCGGCATTGAGGTTCGACAGTTCGTTGCGCGATACCGAGCAATCGAAGTGTAGTGTGTGCCTTTAAAGACCCAGGGTGTCCACCTCGGATGCTAAATGGCAGACGAAACAGCATGTTACGCTCGGCGTGTCGGCTACACGGACGGAGGAGCTTGTCCGTTGCTGTGCCTTAGAGTCCCTTTAATAAGAGTCGCGACACGTACGTAGCAGGAACTTTTGATTGGTTCGCATTTTCGGCAGAAATACGTGAAACAAAAAGAGAAAGAGATATAAGAGAGAAAAAGAGAGCGATATGAATGTGTATCACTATTATATCGCTTTCTCTTTCTCTCTTATTTTGCCGAAACTCAAGATGTCACGACTCTTATTAGAGGGACTCTACTGTGCCTTGCACAGCCATGACCTATACATGCTGTAGCATGATATTCCGTCTGCCGTCTAGCATCACTGGCTCTATCTCGTTAAGTTTGTTAACGGATAAGTAAGTTTTGCATTTTACGTGTTTTTTTTTCAATATTGATCCTACTTATAAATAATAAATAAGAAGTAACCTTTAAAAAAAAATAGCATTGCTTTTGTCTTCAAATCTCATTTTTTCTGTATACCGAAATTAAGTACCAATTTTTAAGTGCTTTAATAATTCAACTTTTTTCAGGTTCTCTTCGTGTATTTGCTTTCAAGTACCATTATTGAACTATAAAACCCTTGAACAATTTCTTTTAGTCACACATTCAAAAAATATGCTATTATTTATCAAAACTCACATTTTGCAGCTTTCTCCTGACGTTTCGACACTTAAAAAAGAAATTGCAATAGTTCCGGTCTGTGTAGAAATCACTTTTTGAAATCTTAAAGATAATACAATGAATTTTTATAGATTTTTTGTAACATAGAAACGCTTTTAAAAACACGCTGTCCGCGTAGTGTTAATAATGAAAATAAATTTGTGTTCCAGTGTTATTTGCAGCGACATAGCAACGAGTTTTCACAAGAGCAAGCTCGCGCACAAGCAAGTATTTCGGGAGGAAAATGTGCCATCTTCTAAGCAGGGATATGTGAATCACCCTTTATTAAGAAATCATTGGAATTATATAAAATTTATAGAAGATATCAAACTCTTTTCGGGAGAATCCAAGGAGCAACTTGACTGTTTATCTGCGCTTCCTGTAAAATATTCGAAGTTTATTTTTTGTAATAATTTATTATAATATAATCTCATGTATTAAAAATTTATATTTTGTTTTTGCAGGATGAAATAATACTAATAATACTAAAATACTTGGATATGAGGTCGTTTTGCCGTATGAGCAAAGTAAATAAACGCCTCAATAATTTAACACAGGATCCTTTTCTCTTCAAATGTTTGAACTTACGAAATTTACAAAAAGAATACTCTAAGGATTCATCCTTCTGTTATGATAAAATTCTGTTTTATTTTGCATCAAAATGTATATATTTACAACAGTTGGATCTTACAGAGAGCCACATTTCTGCTCCGGATTTCGTAAACTTTCTTCAGAGTTGCGGCGATTGTTTAACGCACTTACGATTAAATAACTGCAATTTTGTTAAGGAATTATCTCTATTAAAAATTTTAGAGATATGCAAAAATTTGAAAGGTACATAAATACATATGATTGTTAAGATTACAGATAAACTGTATATGACCGATATATAAATTTTTGGGTTTTTTTTTAGTATTGGATCTCAGTCATTGTGTTATTCTGAAGGAAATAGACCAAGAAGTTTCGAGTCTCGAAAATCTAGAATTTCTAGAAAAATTAGACCTTGAAGGCTCCCTTATAAGAACTGAATTTCTTTGCAAAATACTGCAAAAAACTCGACGGATGCGTAACTTAAATCTGAGCATACCTGGATGGGCTTGGGGTGATACAGAACGACTAGATTTAGACGCAATTATAATACAGTTGAAAAATTCGTGTCCAGATTTGGAAATAATAGATTTATCGGGCTACAGTATTATTACATCGCGAGGTATTCATGCCCTCGCTGAATGCAAGAATTTACGAAAACTGACAATGATGGACAAGTACGTGTGTGCTACATTTTCTTTTAAAACACATATTATTTTTTATCAAAATGTGTATTTACATTTCTTGCAAACATCATGAAACGGTTATGTTGTTTTTTTTATTGCGATTGAAAAACCGCATAATAATATGACTTTTGTTACAGGAATGACAATGATCGCTGCACAATTGATAAGCATAGCTTGCATAGATTGTTTTCTTCCTGTCAATGCTTAGAAGAAGTCAATTATACAAATTCCTATATGAAGTTTAATTATGATGTCTATAAAGATCTGACACTGTGTAAAAACTTAAGACGAATATACTTGGATTATATGTCGGATTATAGTTTCGCAATTCTCGAGCAGTGTCCTAAACTGCAAACAATTTATGTTATGCGGAACGGGTTCGACGATACGCGTAATAGCCAGGCGAAGGAAAAATATCCACACGTGTCCATCCTTAAATATCAAAAGGGAACCATCGGTTATAAATCTGAGGAAGAATTATGGTGAATGTGAAGGAAAGTGGCTTTCTTACCGATTTGGCTGAAATTTAACAATATATTATGTATTTTGGAGTGTTAAATTCGAATGTAAAAGCTCTCGAATGTAAAATCGTCGCTCTCAAGTAGAACAAAAGTTATAAAGTACTAAAAGTGACAATTTTCGGGCTAAGAAATGCGGCAGGGTACATACAAGTACATACATGAGCATCAGAGAAAGCATACGCATTGATGTAAAAATGCGCAAAATTTGAAATAAATAAGAGTTTTGAAATAATTCTTGTATATCTACATATACATATAGTATAAAAGAAATTTAGAAGTAGGCGGAGAAGAACCTCCCTTCCACCTGCACTCCCACACCCCAAAACAATCTATCCAAACCCAAACCTATTTCTAACAAACTGAAATTTGATTTTGCACTTTTAATCCATGCAGTATTATGCAAAAATAATTTCTCGCGATTTCAGTTTGCGGACCATGAGCCATATCTGCAATCATTCTTTCGTAAAACTTATTATTTTTAAATTGAATTGGCAAGTTCTTTAAAATTTTATTTCCGCGTTTTAACACCTTATTCGTTTAGACTTTTGGCTTAAATCGTTGAAAACATCCCGATTGACTTTCCGACTTTATACAAATTTGAACCCATTCTTTTTCGTTACTTGAATATTTTTATACGAGTTTTGAAGCTTTTCAGGATAGGTATTATACTCAATTCCTTTTAAAATTATTTTAAATCCTTTGTGAAAGTCATTCATAACTGTGATATGTATCACTAGTTTGAAATTTTTATAATTCTTTACATACAAAACGCAATTCTTCCAGATGCTTCTCTTTTTCTTGCTTGTGAAAAGCTCTTTCCGGTTGAGCTGATTTTTCAGTTTGTAAATATTTCGCAAATGGATACTTTATAGCGACAGAATTTTTTGTTTGTATAACGTGTTTAATTTCATCTACTACTGAGCAGCATTTGTGAGAATAATCATCTATTCTTTGTGAAACTGAACTGTTTGCGGTGCACTCTTATTTTTTGTATTTTGCGGATTGGAAGTATATATAATCACTACACTGAGAAAAATAATTATTTTTTTCAAAAAAAATTTTGTTGATTTAACAAAACCGGATGATTGTATGTTGCCAAGCGGATGATTTGATTGGCTTAACAAAATATTTGTACAAAATATTTTTTTGTTTTGTTCTTTTTAACTATTTTGTTTGTGGACTATATTGATTTGTTCTTTTTAACTAAATATTTTATACTATCAATTATACATAATATAACATTAACTAAATATTTCTTTGAATAAATATACTATTTTTAAAAACGTTATTATGTTTACGTTATTTTATTATGTTAACAAAATTGATCATTAACTTTAAAAAAATGATTTTGTATGATACCATTATATTGCGAACACATTCGTTGTCAAGTTGTTTGAATAAATATACACCTATTAATAGCTCGTAATTTGGCCGTTTTCTATTGTATAACCATTTTCAGAATTCAATTATTTTATTTTGTTCAAATAATAGACGTGTACTTAATTTAATAAAATAAATAATTGGATCAATAAATTGAAAAATCAACAAAATTGTTTTGTTGATTTAATAAAACCGATTGATTGTATGTTGCCAAGCAAATTTGTTTTGTTGATTCAACAAAATTTTTCCCTCAGTGTATATAAGATTTATTCTGTTGTATATTAGTGACTGGTCAGTTGTGGATGTAGTACGGTATATTCTTCATTGACATAAATACGCACAATTGCGACATGTTTGCACTCTTGTTTAGATGATAGATCAGCCTTACAAGCGCAATAACAGTTTGAAATGAAACAATCGTTTCAGAACTAAAAAACATATTTATAAGAAATTCTTTTATAACTGACGAAAATATAATTATTTTTTTACAATTTCGAGAAAATATATTATTTTTTATAAAACAGAAAATATGTAATTATTGCAGTAGTCCAAAATAGTTACATTTAAAAATTATATTATTTATGAACAGATAGTTTTATTTAACTGATCGTTTCTAATAAATAATGTTTCTTAATAAATTAACTTCAATGTCTTTCAATTTACATATTTGATAATACTTACTTCAATTGTGATTTTATATTGGGGAATATTTACTTTTAGTTTCGAATAAAACTTTTAATTAATATAATTCGCGCAGCACCGTTATTGACCGCAATTTCTTTGATTTCACGTGATTACCTGGGAATAATTTTGTTCCTAATTTATTAAAAGGAATAAACATCGAAAATGTTAAATCCTTTTTTATAAATAATGGTTTTTATACGTAAGTCGCAGCAAGGCTTTAATTTTAGGTGCATACTTTTCGTTAGTTCAATTAATGCTGCATTTCTTATTGGCTACAATATGTTAGCAAGTTTTTTTGTAACAGTCGATCGTATTTTCCGTATGAAGTATACGAATTTTATACATTAGTGAGATTGATTATCGATCAATAATCTTGTTTCTCGTACAAATACAATATCTTCAGAGATATAAATTTTGGTCGAAAAAAGTCAGTATTAACATTCTGAAATATTAAATAAATTACAAGAGAGGTTATTTTGTTGAATTATTTATTGAACTAAACATATTTTACTTTTCCTGTCATGCGCTGCTCAATAAGTTTGCATGACTTAACTGTCAAGGGAAAAGAGTAGTTTTTAGAACATTTTACAAGTGTATTAAAGCGATGTGAAGTGTTCTTTTACTTAAATATTTTTATTTAAAAATAGCACTTAAAGATTCTCAGCGTGCACGGAGAGAATTTTTTGTTATATTTTACCCTTAAATATTTATTACAAACTTGGGACAACTTGACCAAGGAATTTTTGAAATATACAAAAGACATTTTACAAACAAGGTGATAAAAATTACCAAGCAGATTGGAAAATTTTGAAAAATTATTGAAATTTTCTAGATATATTTTAGTAAAATTAATCAAACATATTTTATATTTTAATGTAATAGATATTAATACTTTTTATTATAGTAGATATTAATCAGAATAGCTCGCATAAAATTCTTGGTGGATACATGTTGTCCCTCAACTACCATGATTTCAGGGTAAATTCTAAGAAAAAATTCTCTCCGTTTGTCATTTCTAGTTTCTGATGTCACGATCTAACATAGTCGCAGCGAACACTCAGAAGCCTTAAGCTGTTGAAAGTCTGTAAAATCAAGAAATTGGATTTCTAGAGTTAATCAAAATAAATTAAATTAAATCAAATTAAGATGACATAAAAGTTATTTGTTATATATAAAAATATTATACGAAAATATGATAGTCACCTCTGTAATTTACAAAACTGATAACATTTGTTTAAATATCTGTAATAATCTAGTACTTGACAGTTAATTACGTGTCTTCAGACATGCATCACAATCTAAGCGATATTATCTATTTTCTACCTTTCACAACAACTCATTGTAACACAGAGAAGATTTAGAGATATCACTGATTATATCTCTCACTTATACGCAGAAGCTATCTCTATTTAAATTACTACAATCTGAGAATACGTTCGTTTTGAAAGATGATCAGAGTTGCTTCTTCCAGTTTCGATAAGAATTTTGCGACTCTGTAACTTGGTTCCACTTGACGTGCCATATCTATTAGGCAGAGCAATTTCTTAATACACCGATGAATACAATGAAATCATAAAATACATGATGATAAAATATATATAATAAAATATATATTATAAAAATATATATAATGATATCTATAACAAAATATTGCCCTACGTGTCATACACGCTAGATGATATCATCACATATATTGTCTGAAGTCTGAATAAAATTGTTAATAAAGATTTTAATAATTTAACCGTTTTCCTTGAAGCTTTGCATCCAAGAAAGTCATTTCTGAGACGAGATCAACTTCTTCCAACAGGTTTAACAGATGATCAGGGGTTGATAAATTAGGCACATGAGAGCTGATATTAAATGCTGAAAATAATTCAACATCATCTACTTGTCTGCAAAAAGAAATATATTATTTTATAATTTAAATAAATTATGTTTTTTAATAATTTTACTTCCTGAAAAAAAAATTATTGTTTTACCTGCTAGTAGAAGGGCATAGAATCAATAGTTTGCGACTAGCTGTAGCTGATTATTTTAATGCAACGTCCGATTACTTAAAATATATAAAGATAACACAATTATATATATTAATATTTATGTTTATAAAACATTTATAATTATAATTATTTATAATAATTTTTATAATAATTTGTAATAATTTATAATATTTATAATAATTTTTATAATTTGTAACAATTTATAATAATTTATAATAATTTTATATTTGTCGGAATATACTAGGAAGATTTTCTTTAATTTCTCTCTTTTACATTTGTATTAAATTTACTTTTACCTACCTATTTACTTCCTTATGTATCAATTACCTTATGTATTAATATCTTACCTTTCAATCATTAGCTGTCATTCTTATTACTTATTTGACACTTCGTATACATGATCCGTATGCTCTAACCTTGCGTCACCACGCAAGTCCGGGTGCAGCGGCTGCCATCGCTCGCATGATGGAGTGCGTCCCAAAACCTAAGTATCACGAAAAGTGGGACAAACTTTCTGTCGACGGGCGGGTACCCGGGTACCCGGGTATTCCGAGCTCTTTATAAACCGCGACAGCGGGACACCAGGAGCACTCCGAAATTATAGACAGTCTAGTCCGCGCAGAACGGCATTTATAATACCATCGCTTCCGATCTCGCCCCGTGCCGTTGCCTTTATATTTATTTTAACTAAGTTCTGTGCGCGTTAAGTCTCAACACGAAATCATCATGCCGATGAAAATCACCACCGATTTGCAGAACCACGAGATCTTGAAACTCCGTCAAGAAGAGGTTCCTCAAATTTTCTCTCACCTTTACTTTTTCTTCTACAAAAAGTCTATCGAATTCTCGGATCCTCAGATTTTATTTCTCAAATTCCGTCTCAACTCTACCGCAGATTTGTAATATATATATATATATATATATATATATATATATATATATATATATATATATATATATATATATATATATATATATATATATATATATATATATATATTAAATAATTATGTACGTTTAACCGCGACATATTTGCTTATTTTATTTTATTGCGGTCCGACATACAGCCTACATTTAATTTACTATAAATGTTTTCAATTCCCCGTTCAATTTACATGATCCTCGATATGTACATACATTACACTATTTAATTTCTCTTTTCTTTCTTTTCCATGTAAATTTTTCATTAATAACGATTCTGTAATAATCCGAGCAGGATGTCAAGTTAATTTAGATTCTTTTCCCTCAAAATCCTGCTCGATGACCTCCGTACCATTGTAACACCCGCGCCTTTCCCACGCACATACACCTCACACACATACACATGCATATATAATGATTTACCTATTTCTCTGTTGTAATCATACTCTGCTTAATTCTATTAGATCTTTTCTTTGTAATAAATGTTTAAATGCTTTTATTATTAATAAATGTATATTAATTGTAAAGAAATACCATTTATTTCTTAGAATAAGACCTCGCCCTCAGCTCCTTTGCTCTCTCTGAAATCGCACACGGTCCGATCCCTGGTTATATGGATTAATTTCCTTGACCAAAAATAGGACCACGAGTACACGAAACTCACAGCAGGCGTAATAGCGTCCCTTCTGGACGTTGACTCACGACTGGAGTTTCTCGAAACGTGCATTTGTCTCGAGGCACGCGCCTTTTCCAGCGTGCACCAAAGATATACGATAAGATTTAGTTACGTATTCCTATCTCCCCTCCTCTAGATAGTCTTTCCCTTGCTATCCGTCAAAAACTAACATTTCACAATTTCTGGGGTTTGACGTAACAAAATAGCCCATGAGGTTTCATGGATTATAGGATGGGGTGATATAGTCAGTATCCCGCCTGGCCGATTTACCCTTGGAAAAAAATCTTGTTACTCATTGGAGTAACAATTTACTTGTGTATAAGAGTAAAACGTCAGTTTTGCAGAAATAAACGTATAATATAATTACAATATAATTACATTTTAATGACAACATTATAACGTTTAACTATTTCCAGTATTGCTATATGTGAAAGCTTAAATAATATTCTGCAAATATTCTGAAGCAATTGTGACTATATTGGTTTGTTCATATTTCTATAATATTTTATAAGTACGGCATTTTCCGCCAACTGACTCTAATAAATTTTTAATTATTATTTTAATTTATTATTATATTACAATTTTGTACGATTCTTGCAATCTCATGATAAAACACGGAAAGTAATGATCGGCGTAGCTATCGCTGACACAACTCTCCGAATTTTCACGAAGGTCAACAATATTTCAACTTTTTTGTTTTGGACGCAACCGTGCGGGGCTCGCGTCGTAAATACAAAAGGACAATATGAATCTTTCGAATCTTCATGTTGTACGTCGAGTCGAGTCGACTTTCAACAACATCCGGCTGTACATTATCTCCCAATGTCACAAGCGCGGATATCTATTCAGCGCGCGACAGCAAAGACGAGCTGGTTCCTTCTCGTAACAAACGATAAGTCGATAAATCTCGACGCGTCGTCGGCTAGCAAAGGCTATCCCTTACGCCGGCAAAGGATGCGAGAGAGATATTATGCGTGTTCTTTCTAAGAAATTCACGTGGTCGCGTATTTGCGAGCTCGCTGACGTGGTCCTGGATAGTCGCGACAGAAGCGCGTGGGTGTCCACAGGAGCATCGTCCTACGCGGCGGTATCCATTTCGGGATACCGTATTCCAGCAGGGTGCGTTAACCTTTCTCTCCCCGTTCGGCCTGATCCCGAATCTCTGCCGAGGGAGAGAGAGAGAAGGAGAGGAAGGACCGAGATACCGGCAAGCCTTACAGCGCGGCGGCTCGTTAGAGTCATTGTGCGCTGTTTCGTCGCGACTCGGTTCGACGAACCGGGCCGACGCGACGCGACGCGACGCGCTGGATGAGATGCATTTAATCTTTTCGGCTCTACTCTATTTGTTAGAGAGATCCGAACGGAAATCTGAATATTTCATGAGTTGTTTTTACATGACTATAGACAGTGCTTAGTGTGACGTGAACCAAGTTTGAGATTCGGATTGTCACGACGAAATCCAAACCTGAAAAAATAGAAAAAGGACTTGTTTTCTTCGTACTGCATTACATATGTATGGAATTCTTTCACTTGCGCATTTTAAACTAAAATTTCCAGGAAATGTGTTATTCAGCCTTCTTATATACATATCACTTAAATGTATAATATAAATAGATCTTTTCTAATTTTAATTAAATTTTATATTGCGGTGAAATAAATCAACATAGTATGCTGATTTTATTATAGGAAGATTAAATTATGCAACAGTCCCAGTAAGCAAGAAACGTCAAGAAACATTTTAACTATATTGCATTAACGTTACAACATTGCTGCAATGTAGTTAAAATGTTTCTTGATGTTTCTTGCTTACTGGGGTACTTCCCGTATATGCAACATTGTGGACACGGCGCGCGTGTTGTGGACGCGGCATTCAATTCCATGCGAGGATCTGAGAATTCCAGCCCGTTCCCGGTGTGGCAAAAGCATCATCGATAGGCAGGACTGAACGCCGAAGACCCTCATATATGGACACGCGGGACATGTCGAGCGATATGGCACGCGTCGGCATTCCGAAATGCGACGCTCTCTTCCGGTCTGCGTCCGCGAGTTCCGTTATGCCGCGTTACGTTATAGAGACACGAGAGAAGGAGAGGACGGAGAAGCAGAAGGAGAAGGAGGACGTGGCGCATGTAGCCGTGATTGTGCTAATGGGTCAAATCACATCTGTCACTAACGAGCTATCCGCTCATGGCTGGTTGCCTTGGGACCGGCCGGCGTGTTTATCACGCGCGTCCACGTCGTCCTCCCTTCGACCAGATTGCGCTCGTTAAACCGAGAAATTGGATCGAGTGCTAATACCGTCGAGCGCTTCGCGAGCCTGCGAGTCTCACCCTCGAATATGAGCGCCTCTAAAGAGAACATTAATTAACGACCGCTGCCGTGGCGAGGATTATTAGATCGTTCCGATGATCGTTTGTGACTGCTGTACGTAGTATGACTATTAATTTTTCCGCTATGTTCGAAACGTGTGACTATAATTTATGATCAACACTTATCGAATCAAGTTGCAGCACGATTATACTTGTCAGATCTTCTTTCGGTGCTTGAGATGCGTAGGGATTACGAAATGTCATCCAATGGCGCATTTATTATCTTAGACTCGACAAATTCTGAGAAGCTCCTGGGAACTAACAGATTTTTATTGCATTAAACCAATTATGTGCTAATATATGCGATAAAGGAATAATTTATAATATATGCAAAAAGTGTAAATTTTTTTTTATTTTTGCAGTATAATTTAAGATATGTTTGCACTGTTAAATATTAAAGCTTGAAATTTAAACCAATACTTTAAGTAAAATAACATTTTATTATTTTTAACTACTATGTGCGTCGAAATTTGTTATTATAGCACATAATAGTATTATTTTAACTCTATTGATTTAGTTGAATTAACGACATGTTGAGTATTAGGAGCAGTGGCGACTTATAGGAATGGTTAAAAATGACTCAAGTTAAATATAATTTGACACTACGAATTTAACAGTGTGTATGTAAAATAATAAGAGATCAAAAGAAGATCCCATAAATTTAGCAGCAATTCAGAAGGCTCAGCGCATGTAGATACACCATGATTGTTTTCTCCAGACCAGACGCTTGGTAGCATGGGAAGATACCAAATCAGGCTATTGAAATCCTATTGAGATAACCCGAGGGAGCAAATGGGCGCTGCCTGCAACGACCACGACCACGACCACGCTCGCCTTAGGTAGGTTGTTGCTGACTTCTCGACGTATACGCAGTGCCCGGCAGTGCAATATGTTTATTTCTTGATTTATTTAATATAGCAATACCCGAGTCGATCGATCCTCGGGTGTTTGCGGTTTCGGAGCTGTATAAGGAGATAGTCTCGGTAACGGTGATATAATACATCGGTGAACCTGAAAGTCTAGTTAGGATCACTGTCAGGCCAAGCAGGTCGATTCGGTCAAGCTGATCAATAGCGATCGCCGATCGAGGCACGATCGAGCGAGCGATCCCTTCGCGTGTAATTTATTTCGGGACGTTAGTGTGGGTTAATCCCATATGCCGTAGAATGTCATAGAATAATTGCCAATTATCTTCAATGACCCTATAATTCATTTAGGGTTCTGAAGTCAATAAATAGATTTCAAAATACCGCACGGCGATTTCATATTTTCTACGGCATATTACACAAATGGCATTTCAAGAAGAAGCTACTTTTCCAAGCGGCGCGGAAGGATGATGCAAAGACACGCTGGAACGGAGAATACAATGGAGCATGAAAATTTACGAGGTGGGCGGAGAGCGGACTCTAGCCGGCGTAGTAAGTAGCTAATCGTGATCATGAATAAACATCGTCGTGGAAATGATGACATCTTCACGGAGAGAACCGCGATGTTACTCAATCGCGAAACGTTTCATTACTGTCGCATCTCGTTGCGCCAAATTCCGCAACCTACGATCGTCGATATTTTCCAAAGTTCTCATTATTTCTCGTTAATATGTATTAATCCGACTCGACGTGACAATTATGCATACGATGTGTGTCCCAGAATATAAAAAGTTGAACGTATATTGGATATATTGAGAAAGTATTGTTTTCAATATTGCTTCGAACAAAGAGATAATCTCTCTTTCTTTTACCCTGTACATAAATTTATTATTAAGCCATCTCTTTATATTTAGATAACAAGCGTTTCTTCACATTTAACAAAGTGAAGAGTATGCTAATAACATGTTTCTTAAATTCGCTATCTAATCGTGAGTCATCCGTTAAAGATTAAACCATACAAACGCAATAATCCGCGGAGAGATGCAGTTCGTCTCTCGCCAGGCTCTGTCGAGGAACGAGAAGGTATAACATCCCTTTAATATAAATCCTCTTTAATTAAGTCCCCTCCTTATATATTGACAGCAGGTGGCGGCCAATAATTAAATTAATCGAAGTACATATGGTATCGAGGAGTTGCGTGTGTGTTGCGAAGAGGAGACGCATTTTTAAAGGCAGTGAAAGCGACGATGCAATGGGACGATGGGGGATGGGGAGGAGATATATAACGCGTGGACGTTGAAGGTGCGCGGTCGGAGTGAAACGACCGGTAGGTAGGCTGTAAAAGGTAAACCCGTCGTATCGGCACCGTTCGTGGTCCGCGAGCATTCCAGGCGACGCCAACGTACCCCTCCTCTCCTCCACCTTCGTCTCCTCCTCTCCTCTCCTTGTACTCTATCTCCTGGAGCCCCTCCCATTACGGGCTCGCAGTAATGCAACTGTATGCAATCGTGTAAATTATAATGCGACTACGTGTACACATGCGAGAACGGGCATTCGATATATCCGAATATCCTGAATTCTTCAAATGCGATTAGAATAGAAATTGATAAAGTTTGATAGAACAAATTCTTAAAAAAAAAATGGTCGCAAAATAATCTTTATCGGATATGTTAATGGAAAAACACACATTTTTTTATACACCTTATATATTTTAATATAAGTTGTCTTACAGACTAAGAACTAGAATTTTTACGCAACCACTTGGGCTCGAGTCGGTTGTAACATGCTGTAGCACAACAAAAGCGGGTTGGTGACGACGAGTGCTGGTACTATACGTAGGTATATGTATACGCACATGTGCGCTCGGACTGGCAAACGGGCTGCAAGGCCAGCCAGGATAGGCTGATTCATTCAATTCCTTCGCTCGGACTCGGCGCTACGAGCTACCGACAACTGATTTTCCAGAACTACTTAGTATGCATTGGACAGAGCCGGGCACGACACGATAGGGTATATCCTCTCCCGTCATCTAACGGGGATTCCAACGCTGCGATCGCGGCCGCGGCGCGCGGCGCGGCGGCTCGACTGCTGCAACGAGCGAGGCGCATCGGACACACAAGGCGCAACACTGCTCCGGCCGCTGCTGCATTCTGCGTTTGTCAGCCGACACACAGTCGATCCGTTTTCCCCTGCATCGTCGCGACCGATTATGTCACACATGCACTTTAGCGGCCACGTACACGCGTGCACGCACGCGTGTCGCAACACCGTTCGGTTAGTAGATCGTTCCACGATCGCTTTAATTGCGCAACGTGAAGGCCGGACACCGTCGGAGATATTAAGGTTCGGAATAATATTGCCGCAAGACGCAATGTACAACAGAAGTTTAGACACGGGGGGGGGGAAGGTGCGTCCTTGGGAGATTGCGAAAATTCCAAGTTTCACTCTATCTCGATAAATTATTATACACGAGTAAAGGGGATAATGCTTTTAATTGTGGAAGATTAAGATCGAAGATTACCTCCGGTAATTTTGATCACAGGCTTTATTCGACGCGCATCGATCTTACGTGGCAGATACGTATCGGCCCGGTATCACCGACGACGACGTTGCGCTTATAAGGACTCGGGCGCACTCGCAGCACTTACGCAAAACTACTGCTACCGAAATAGCAGCCGTGATGCTCAACGGCGAGTCTCAACGTCTCTCGCGGCCGATCGCGGGACATTCATGAATAATCGCAGCGCTTAATTTTTGTCGACGTCGACGCGATAGCATCGCGCAGCAAACGGCGATGCATTCAGCGACATGCTATTTGTTAACCGTGCCGTAAAACATGGCTAGAGCTCGGAGATATCTCGCCCGCGGCGAGATCCGGAATAGCGAAGGGAGAAAGGAGGGAGGAGGAGGGCGCGCGGGGGCGAGAGAGCGCGAAGGGAAGAGGGAGGGAAAAGAGAGAAAAACGGAGTTTTGTATATTGTGACAGATCGGACAGGTAGAGCGCGACTAATTGACTCGTTTCGATTTTTCCGTAGCGCCGCGCGCACACGGCGCGGCAGGCCGTTTAATGCGCGACCGGCCTATTGATGACTCTTCGTTTAATCTCGCTCCGTTCTGCGTCCTCGCATAAAGGGCGCTCGTTCATCATCGGGAGATTATGATAGGAGTCCGGGGCTGAATGAAGACATTACGCATGCGATAGCTCAAGGATCCGTCTCGACGCATCCGGCCACTCTACATATAATCCTTTTGTATCGTTCGGGGAAGATGCGCCGCGGGTAGCGCCTAGATTTAATCCTCCGCGCGCGATTGTTCTGAATCTACGTTAAATATCTGAACACGTTATCGCAGAGTCTAAATCCTCACGATATCGAGGCGACACTCAATTACATATGTAAAATAAAATATTTTTATTTTAAAAATAAAATATTTTATTTAAAAAAAAAAATGACTAATAACATTCCTTTTATATTGTACTATAGTTATACAATGTTCATGCAGCTCTATGGAAAGATTTCGATGAACTAAATAATTCGGAAATCGATTACATCGAAGAGGTTGTATTCCGCGTAGCAGACTTAAAAAGAGCGAAATAAAAACAAAGTTGGATCAAATCCTTCAGGCGAAGCGTAAAAAAGAGGGTCTCGTGGTCGCGCCCTCGTCCTCAGGCCGCACCGCCGCAGAATGACGGTCGCACGAGATGCGCCTAGAGAGAAGAGGAGGACGGACCGAGGGGAAGGAGGGAGGGAGAGTAAGAGACGACGAGGGTCGCATTATTTGCATTTTAATTTGCATATTAAAACATGCCTCCTCGATCGGTCGACCCGGGTCCGCGAAATACGATACCTCGCGCTCCATGTCTGTCGCATTAGCGTTGTAAAGCCGAGTTGTACACGACCGCAAAAGCAACCCGACGTCCCTGAAACCGTTCACGCATGCCGATCTTGAAATATGCACCCGTAGACCCCGGAGATTGCCGGATCTCGATAGCGCCCCGCGTTGCGTTGTCCCGATCGATCTACGTGTAAGCGCGATTCTTCGCGGTATTTGCACAGGGATATGGCGCGATACTAATAATTACGGTAATAATAGCGTCTGTGAGACACGAGACGGTCGCTCTCGCTCTATCGCGCTTTTTAATCCGCCCTAGAACGCATTAACCCACATTTCAGCGTTGCTGCAGCATTGTACACCGCGCGCCGCGCGTTTTTGCACAGTACCAATTTTCTACGATAATAACAGGATATTGCTACGCGTTTTTCTCCACATTGCTTCGCTAATTATTACTTTAACCAAGAATGTGCGAACGTTTAGTGCAATATTTAATTCTAATCGTATTTATATGAAAAGCGGTCAGTGTTATCGCTCCTGATTACCGAGAACAAAGGTAAGCTTTTCAAAGCGAGAGCTTTCGGATGTCATAATGTTTCTCGTCGTTAAACAGCATAATCTCTTCGGCAAGGTCTCAACCGTGAACTTACCTGGACGATAAAAGCCGTCGCATTTTCCCGGCATTGTCGATCTTCGTTGGCGAGAATGATGCATGCAACGATCACGTGAGCTATGCGAGGGGGTCCACTCGCCGCGCTTGCACGGCGACGTGACCATCGAAGAGAACACCTCTCCGCTTCCTCGTGACTCCCCGTTATTATCGTTGTTTCGAGCCGTTAATATTAATGGACGTAAATGCGCGTTGCCGTGCTCGAGAGAGAAATAAAGAGGGACAAGGAGACGGCGGAGGTGGACGCGTGAGATGAGCTGCGGCAAAGACGACGGAGAGGCATGCCGGGGGGGCCCGTCGCGTCTGGACCCCTCTCTCATCGCTATAATTGAATAGACGTAGCCGTGCGTAGTGTGCGTACTGCGTGCTCGTAAAACATTAATGACCAATAGTCGGCGCGAGCGGCCGACGATCGTTTTGCGTTATTATTCCTTAAAGTCAGAGGCGGTTTAGGCGCGAATTTTCCACGCTCCCGATCGTGGGTGAGCTCCGGCCGAAGTGAGTAATCGCGAATGCGCACCGGCTCGGCGAGAAAGTGGGTATCTCCATATATATTGCCCGTTAGGACGGAACACCGAAGGATATAATGAAGCGGCGTGACCAAAAATAAAATACTTGTTTTCCTTGTAAAATGATGCAATTAGTATCGCATTAAGTTAGTTGAAGTTTACGTTACTTATTTTTCGCGAAATGAAAACGGCAAGCGATTTAGCACTTTGCACTTTATGAATAATACATCGTAATATGTGTCCATGAGTATTCTTCATATGGAATATATCAAATTTATATTATAATCGAACTTTTATGAAGTATTGTATTAACGTTGCTCTCTCAAGAATTCCATTAACGCGGTAACGAGCGCCGGATGATTTTTACACTCCAGTATCGAAAAACTGAAACTCACGTTACAGTAATTTTAATGTGTGTGCTTCTTTGATTTTTTACATATTTTTTTTTACTTTTTTAGAAAATGTTGAGTAAATGTATATATATATATATTATCTTTAAATACTAATAAATTATAGAACAATTACAAATATGCATTACGTAATTAATGACTTTTTAATTGGGGTGTAAAAATCACCCCAGGTGACCATTTATCCAAAAAGAAGAAAAAAATCAGATACCGAGGTTCCCGGGTTAATCACTGTATTCCAAGAGTCACTTACCTGTAGGCTTCAAATGATCTTACTCCGATTTCTGCAAATGAGAAAACCTCGAGGAAATATACATTATACGATGTTGCATCTTGTAGAAATTCTCTGTCTTTATTTTCACATAACGACTTCATTCGAATATACACAAAACCTACAAAATATTACATCGTTATCGCGCGAGCGCGCGCGGACGCCGAAGACGTCGAATTAGACAAGATTACAGCCGTTAGGATTCTTCTCCGCGAATCCTCAGCAAACGAATCCTGGTTCCCTCGCGTTCTCCCGCGGGTATTTTCCATTAGACGCATCTTCATCCGTCGTTCCCTCGATTTTTTTACGCCCTTTCTTCATCATCCTAGCTCAGGCGATGTAGCGGCCCGACTTGGCAGTTCCAAGCGCGCTCCGTCATGCGAGAGAACGAAAGGGAGAGAGAGAGAGAAAGGAAAACAGGCGGGAGAGTGAAAGAGAAGGGCATAGGAGATCTTCTCGTTTCCTCGAAGCGTTTCGAACGCAGTACCTGCTATGTACTGCGAAGTTTGTAATCACGCGTTTAACAGCCAATCGCGCAACGTCACGCAATCGAGCGCGAGAGCGCGCGAAACTTCGGGGTCATCGTACACGATAAGGAAGCCAAATGCTGCGAAGCATGACGAGCTAATGGATTAATCGTTACATAGTATCGTTCTGGCCGGCCAAGCGAGCGCGGCTCAACTCGGCTCAGCTCAGGCTCGTCGCTCAGCCAAGTCGCTACCGCCTCGTTCGAGCATCGAACGATCCCAATGATGACCTAGACCTTCGAAGGACGTCGGTAATTTTCTCTTCCTAGAAGCCGCCGACCGGCTCGTTTACATTCTACCGTCGATTTCTCCGTGCCATGCCGCGGCGGTTGCGCGCTTTGCGATATACACGACGGCTTCGGACGTGTTCGGAAAGTTTAGATCGACGTTCAACGACCCGTTTCACGTTCTTTTCGTAGAACCCTACGTACGAGTCGTCAGAACATTTCATTCGTCCATTCTTATGTTATTGAGCTGGATCCAGACCAAGCAAAGTGCGAACAAACACAAACAAATAAATTTGCTGTAACATTTCGAGATTTCGGCAACTTAATAAATTTAATATATTATTTTAATATTTTGTTGCTTCTTAACGTCTTAATAAAATTTATATTGTTTCTTTAGTGTCTTAAATATTTAGTAAAATTATTCTTGCTCCGACATAACACTCAAAGTGTTAATGAGTATAAACCGCGTTAAGAGTTTAAATGTACTTTAAATATATTCTATTTCTTTTACATCAAAAGAAAAGAGCTCGTGCAAGTTTGTTATAAATGCTCGTTTTTGATTGTCCGTTCTTGCTACCTAGATCCACCTTTACAAAACCTTTATACAAAACACTGATCGCTCATAATATCACGATATAACATAATTATAATTGTAAAAATTACGCAACGATAAATTGAACTTGTCTCGGAATGCTAAGAAATTCTATCCGTCAAATATTCAATATTCTGTCAAACAAACCTCTGTAAAAAGAAGAAATCAATATTATCAAATATTATTAGATTAACATTGTAGAACTTTCAACAAAATAAAATATCTGATAAAAACACATAAAAATGTTTCTCTCCAATTTTGATGAGTTTGTAATATGTTGAAATCTAGACCAAAATAGGAGATACGCATTTTAAGTATCCACATTTTTAGAGAATAAAGTACTTTAAAAAAAATGGTTTTCCTTTCTTTTGGAGCGAATATCGTCGGAGCTATAAAATAAAAAAGTATAAGATATAAAAAATATATGATAGAAAATTTTTTTGAAATAAATATGGAATATAGTTTCAAAAATACTTTATAATAATTTCCAGATTTTTTAAAGTGTTATAATTTTTAACATACCCCACCATCTACTTTTTTGTAATCTAAAAAACTTTTTTTACCAAATAAAAGCGTAATATATAGCGAATCTAACCATGCATAACAAAGTCATATTCTAAAATACGCACAAATTGAAAATTAAGTGGTAAGACTTTTATACGCGCATTATCCTACCCGCTCAATACATCCACACTACATATTCTCTTCGTATTTTCTTGTAATAGAAGATCACAATTACTATAAATATGCAGGATATGTAACCATGTGACTATTGTCACATTTTATTAATTTTATTTTTATTAATTATTATCTCAACCACCTATCTATATGCAAAATCCATACAGAAGTAACAAGGAATTATCGGCAACCAATGAGATTGTCGGTGCGCCATATGACACAAATGACAGACCGTTCTCAAATTATAATTTTAACTATTTATATGATTATCCGTACGATTGGAGCAATGATTGGGACAATGCAGGGGGAATGGAGGTATATAATTATCCGTACGATTGGAGCAATGATTGGGACAATGCAGAGGAAATGGAGAATTTCTTTATCCAGCTCAAGAAGGGAGGAAAGGGGAAGGGAGGAATATGAAAGTTCGGGAAATGATATGGGGATATTAGAGAGTATATAGATTGATTGCATTACATTTATCGATGATACAATTTAGCTGTAAAATCTTTACAAATTGTTTAAAGTTCACATTTAGGTCATGTGTTTTTTGACACACCCAGAAATATACATGCTCGATAAGTAAGAGGGAGGAAGAGAGAAAATTGATTCTTCTACAGCAAACAAAGAGGTGAGGGAGGAACATAAAGATACATGGTCTAATTGCTCCGTCAAAAGTATCTTTTCTTGAATGTGCGGATTTTTTCGTCATAAACAGTCCTGGCCAGTTTTTTTTTTTTAAGAATTTTTCCGTCATTCAAGAGGTTAAGATTAAAATAAATCACCCGGAATATCAGTGCTGGCTTATGTGGATTAATAATTTAAAAAAGGACAAAGATAAAGAGCTTACTCTTAGTGAAACCGTAGCTTGGGTCTCATTTTCGGTATCGTAGTAAATGGAGTTATATTTTTCTTTTTCAGAGGTAGAATAGGTGCACTTCTTTTGTTGCAATAGATATTTTGTTGAAATATATATTGCTATTTTGTATGCTAAAATTTATCTATATAAAGCTCAATATCCTTTTATAGTTTTAGTTATTTCTTTAAAATATGAACTTTCTCCATAAAATGTATTTTAATAAATAAGTTTACTTCGCACCCCCAGTTTTACTGAGGTGCGAAGATCGCAACCCCCCCAGTATCCTTGGTGAATTATAATTGAGATTTGCAATGCAAAACGAGATTAACCCACCACCACAACAACAAATAGCTGCTGTAAACTTGCAACAACAACAGCCTCCACAACAACGTGTTTATCGCGGAAAAGTGGAAAATAAAGCAGACCCACAGGCTATAGCTAGACCACGAGGTATGGCCCAACAACAACCAAAACCACAGGGCCAAGGTGGCAAGAAGAAGATAATTCTGCCACGAACGCTTAACAAGCCTACTAGTCTGCCGACACCAGAACAATTGAAAGGTGTCGTCATTGCAGCTGACGATCCTGCGCGTAATACGTTATTCGCACATGGTATTAACATCAGAGAGGTGAATGCCGACCGAAAAATCACCCCCGCTGCTTCTTCACTTATTGAACCTTACTATGGATCAGAATCACATCCTTGAAACGAATGGCTCATGATGAGCTAACTCAGGATGAAGAACGCCTTCTCAGGATGGTCGAAGGATGCTCCATGTGCGTACCAGAGCCAATAATGCTCCAACTGCGCATGTTTGGTAAGATTCAAACCCTTACCAGGGAACATCTCCGTTCGGAGTTTCCCCCACTACCCACGAACCTTGTACAAGGTTTCGGCGGGTACTACGGACCAATCACCGCAGAAACACACAATCTCTATGAGAAAATACCTTGTATGGGAGTCCTGTCTGAAGCAGTCCGCCACTCGGTCTCAAATGACCCCCCAGGTCAATATGTTTCAGCCTTAGCTCAAGAAGACATCGAGCCCAACCAAAATCTTTTGGGCTACCGGCCATTAGGAGCAAGGCGTGCAGAAGCAAAGAACCTGGCCTTTGATGCAGGAATCACGGCCAATGATTTTCCTTCATCACTGCCAAATACCGGATTGAATATGCAATTCTTATTGAGCATCTCCGCTATTTTGGCCCAAACCAAGACTTTCAAAATAACCATGCTTGACATCATGACCATGGCTGAAGCGGGTTCAATAACCCAAGCAATTATGCAAAGAGCCATCCCCGACACCAACCCCATCCAAAAGAGAGGAGAAATCTACTCTTTTGCAAATTTTAGAGATCAGGATTCAGCATACGGTTTAGGTACCCCCCCCCCCCCCAAATAAAAATACTATTTTCACTCAAAAAATATTTTTTACGTACCGGTCACTTCGTCGCCGACACTCGCAAAGGCGATTTTTCGAACACTGAACTGACACGATGTCCACCGACGTACCACACATTCGTGGACTACTACTGCAGGGACGAAAATTTCACTTCGCAATAACATGACGGGGCGCGGCGATTTCATCAGCGCGAATAAGGCGGAACTCAACGGCGACGTTGTTTTCCGCGAAGACGAGTTCGACTGTGAAAATTCGCCGCTCTCGCGTATCGCTCTCGCCGCGGGGTCACAGGTCGCGGCGGCCGCGATAGCGACGAGCGACGTCGTTTTCCCGTCGCGGTATCGGTTATCGCGCGCAACGAGGTCACGAGGTTATTAATGCAAATGAAAATAGATGAGAGAAAATAATTAAATGTGTATATTTCGAGAGGAATAAATACATGAAATCATTCTGTACTCTGTACCCTGTTATAAATTACAATTTACCGAGTGACGATATAATGATCGCGCGCGCAATAAGCGACTTTGCCGGTCGTGTTATCCAAGAAATCGTCGAGTGCCGGGGGGCTACGAATTTAGACAAGCCTGGCACTGTATCATGAATGATTTGTACGGTCTAGATATATCAGTAAAAACTGAATGCGCGGAATGCCATCGGGTGTTATGCGTAGTAAAACCGGCCAACCGCTGTCGAGCGTGTATCGGCAAGTGGTTGGACGACGGAGAAATATTGCGAAGATTTGACCGCATCGGTGAAAACTACGAGCTGCGATTATACATAGACTAAAATAAATATGTATATAAGAGTAAACTATGTATAACAGAAAAAAATATATTAATTTTTGTCAACTACAGCCCGCTCTGTTTTATTTATTCAATCACTTTGCGTATAAGTTAAAATACATTTAAAAAAAAATATCAAATTTAAATTAAAAAAACATTATTTCTATAATACAATAAAATTTCTCGATAATCGTAGCGTTACAGAGTGTCGAGACGCGTGCGACGTTCCGTCCACCAATCGTGCAACTTGCACACGTTCTCCATGGCGCAGTTCTTCGCGTGGCGCCCGCAGAGAAAAGATCGGATCGCACCGAGGGTCTCCAGTCGGCCGATGTCCTCGTATTCGACGTCCATCGACTCGATTTTAACGTTGAATTCACCGACGGCGTCGCCGAGAATTTCCTCCAGCCATCGTGTCTTTTCAACGCCCTTTACGTAGACGGGCTTGAGCGTCTCACAGTTCAGCCTGTTGCACACGGCGCGTCGGATGATAGTTCTCGCCCAAACGTAATTCACCTCCATCGTTCCACTTCAAACCATGATGATTCGCCGTCAACCAGCATGCCCGCGATTTTTCCGCTCTCGTTAGAAGATCCCATGCTAATGGCGCGCGAAACACATGATGAATCAGTTCCTTTCCGTTTTTGAGCACAGCCACTTCTTTAACTGTGAACTTATCGATTCCAACAAATAGTAAGTCCCAAATATTTGTTCACTCAAACTTTCAATCGCCTGCACACATATATATGTACATGCACATAATTGCCATATATATATATATATATATATATATATATATATATAGACTATTTATATGGGTTCTAACTCGAATCATGAAGTGTCTGTCGAGGGTCGGGGTGAGGAAGTGGAACGCGCGAGGAATGCCGTGAGCGGTGGGCGAGGGGATGGCATCGGCAGAGTGGCACGAGACGAACCTTAGTACGCACCAACCTAACAAGGGAATAGATAATAACAAAACGGATCCTCCTACAGAACTGGAGGATAAATGGAAAGAAGTCTACGGGAAAAAAAAACCACGCAGTAGCCCAGACATGCACCCGAGAAATGTAAAACAGACTAAACTCAGCTCCTATTGGCTGGGCTCGCCGGTGCAAACCAGCAATAGATTTACTGTGTTAGATGGAAATCAGCAGTCAAGCCGACAAACCTAAGGAAAAAGACCCAAAGCCACCTCCCATTTACGTGGACCGGATTTGTAACATACAACCCCTGACGGGGTTGCTTAATGACTGTGTCAAGGATGAATACGAGATAAAGATTTTAAAAGCCGAGGAAGTCAAAATCCAACCCAAAACAACCTAGGCATACTCCACTATCGTCAGGGAACTTCGAGAGAGAGGCACTGCCTTTCATACATACAAGCTGAAGCAAGAAAGAAGCTTCAGAGTCGTTTTAAAAAACATACATCCATCGACGGACGTTACTGCGCTCAAAACAGCAATTGAAGACCTGGGTCACCAGGTAACCAAAAGAACAGGCTCAAAAAACCTTTGGCCATGTTTTTCATAGACCATGTTTTTCATAGACCTTAAGCCAAACTCCAACAATAAGTCAATTTACAGCATAAGACACCTCTTAAATTGCCGCATAGCTTTTGAGGCTCCAAAGCCTAAGAGGCAAATCCCACAGTGCGCGAACTGCCAGAGATACGGCCGTAGCTTCTGTTATCGAAAACCTAGATGCGTGAAATGCGCAGGGGATCACGCCACTGCAAGCTGCCTCAGAGAGGGTAGATCGGATCAAGTAAAATGTGACCTTTGCAACGGAAATCACCCGGCCAATTACAAAGGCCAATTACAGTATATGTTGCGACGTAAATGTGGGCCCACGAACGATTTCGCCGAGCGAAACAAAAAAAACGCTTGATAAACACAGGCGCGTCATGCCTTTGAACACAACGCTCAAGCACACCGAATTCGCGTGTTATTCGTCGAGCGGGATCAACCGCGGATTGGCCCTTATGTGACCGTGTGAGCCAATCCACACGCTTCGTGCGTACAGGACTATATACATATATATATGCGGCGACTCGCGGCAGTACAGAACGCTTTATATTTCGACACGGTCAAGATCGCGATCTCATACGATAACCGAGAGACCGAGTTCTCGAACATACGATACAGGCCGAGTCCTACCGCGAACGACGAGACCGTGTTCTCGAATATACGATAAAGGCCGAGTCCTACCGCGAGCGACGAGACCGAGTTCTCGAATAAGTGTATTCTATAGTAATAGAGGCCGAGTCCTACCGCGAGCCACGAGATTTCTTCCGATATATCCACGAAGGCCGAGACTTCGTAATTGTGCAAATAAACGATTTGATCCGAAACTAGTGTAGTGGATTGACTTCCCACCTCACACGAAACAGTATACAAGGACCTACAGAAGAATAAATACCCCCCGTTAAGACCAAGAAAAACCGTGGCTTCCCAGCCCTCGAGACAAACATACACCTCCTATGCTGAAGCTGTTAGCTCGCAATAAAACCTAAGGGAGCAAAACCAAATATCCCTTCTAGTCAAGGGTTCCAGCGGGGCGCGACACACAGAACCGCTAATTTTTCCAAGCCCGTTCCCTTGGCCGCTGACTTCCTTCAGGAATTTAAATGTTGCAAGGATATCGGGCTAATATTCATCCATAACATCCCAACAAAATTAACGCTGACATCAATATTATAATTTCCCATGGCACAACATATGTCACATGCAGTGTCAGAGATGACGCATGACGCATATAAAAATTACATGGTTGAGAAGGAAATTGTAATATTTAATATGTTACTGTTACTTAGTTGGTGTTTGGTAGGATCTTAGTCTAATAACTTACTTTAAGTGCTCCCTCAAAGATGACAATCAGAATAATATGCAGTCAAATATCCTCAAGGGAATAAAAGAGCTAATCCAAAACTTTACGCACCAATTAATGGCCGTCACTAATATGATCTCGTTAGCAAGTATCGCACTTGCCGACATCCTCGTTCAATCCGGCTATAAACATCAATACGATAGCAATCCACGCTATTTGCAACATCAATCTGTTTCGCAGCACTGGATACGATCTCCGACTGAACAATATCGCGCGGAACAATTACCGGACCAAGAATTGACGCGATATCTTCCAGGAGTTCCGGGATTGATACCGCGGTCAGAACAAGCTTCAACAGAAAAAAATGAATAATATGATATTGGAACTCATAGCCAAACTAGCTAAGCACAAAACTCCTTAAAATTGCACTATGGAATGCCAACGGGCTGACACACCGCATAGAGGAAATAAAAGTTTTCCTCAGCACTCATAGCATAAACTCTCTGAAACACACTTTACTGAGAAAAGCTTTGTAAACATTCCCTATTATAACGCTTTACCATACAACACCCCGACGGTACGGCTCATGGTGGCACGGCAATAACCATAAATAATAGTAAAATTAAGCACCATCACAACAACATACAAGTAATATTATTTGCTCTGCTCCTGAGATTGAAATTAAAGAAATTAAGAATAAAACAATTATCCACAATAAAACTCAAAACCTATATTCGCGATTATAAACGAAGAAAGATAAACTTTAAATTCTTTAAGAAATCAACAACAGGTATCATTCGAGTAAGGTTTCGATTTACGTTATAGATAAGAAGGTTGCCCGAGGGACAGCTCGTAAATGTAAGTCAATCCAAATTTAGACACGGTTTAAGCTAAATGGAATTAAAAGAAGTAATTATAAGTCGATACGCAAGAGCGGCGAATTTTCGCAGTCCGCGGAAAACAACATTGCCGTCGGTAGAGTGTCCGCGAACGTCGCGGTCGGCGGACATGTCGTCTGTGCTGTGTTCGAAACGTCGTCGTCGCGAGTGTCAGCGGCGACGACGACGACGACGACGTGAAATAAAGTGACCGGTATGTGGAAAATAATAATTTTTATTTGTTTTTTGGTGCATTGTTGTGTGCAACGTTACGCAATTTCCATACCTCCCAGAGTGCCCGTCGGGGGGCAGCATAAAAAAAAATGGAACAAGAAAAACGTAAAAAAGAAAAAGATGAGGAAAAGAAAAGAGAAAATGAATTAGAAATGAAAACTAGGAATAGAAATAAACCGCCGCCATCTCAACCAACGTCTTCGCTTCCAGAAATAGAAAAATCGTCGACACATCGTTCTCGTTCACCGATACGAAGACGAATGACTCCTGTCAGAAAAAGATCAACTTCTTCGTCTTCGTCCGAATCGTCCAGTAGTGACAATGAATCTTCCGCACGTTCATCGAGAGCAAATTCTTTCGCAAGAGAAGAAACTGTAAGTATTCTCACTGAGAAAAAAATATTTAAATCCAAGAAAATATTTACTCCAGGGGTACCAATGACATATTTACTTAATATAATCACATATTTATTTAGAATTAGATATCTTTACTTAAATTAAGTAAAGATATCTAATTCTAAATAAATATGTGATTATATTAAGTAAATATGTCATTGGTACCCCTGGAGTAAATATTTTCTTGGATTTAAATATTTTTTTTCTCAGTGCTGTCACAAACATTTTATTTAATTTTTCTGTGAAGATAATATAGCCGTCGCACGTTTTTAAAGTTCTTTTTTTAATACTTGTAGAATGAAACTGAAGAAGCTGTAAGAAATATTACCAAAATTACCGAAGAAGCGGTTAACAATATTACTATGATCGCTGCATCCAAAGAAGTCACTCAGGGTCAGGAAGTCACTCAGGATTTGTGCGATGAACCAATATCGCAAGCACCGATGATTGTAGCATCTCAGGAATTGTACGAGCGAATATCGCAAGCACCGATGATCGCGGCATCTCAGGAAGTCACTCAAAAATTGTACGAACCCATATCGAAAATACCAATTAACAATAATATCGAATACGTGCCCAGCCTGATTGAAAAGACAATTGAAGAAATCTTTGATAGATCCCAAAGGTATAGGTGTTGCGTACCGATCGATATTATCGATAGAAGATCGACGACCGAGACACTAGCGCTTTTCGGAGGTAGAGAGTAGGGAGGGGATCGGAGCGTGACGATCCGTTCCGAGGACAGTTGGAGATCGAACACCGTAACGACAAGATGTAAATCGAGAATTAGTCTGTATATATAGAATAAAGTTTGTAAGAATTCGCAAGTACAATATAATACACTCGAGTATAATTCAACCGAAGAATCGCGAGGCCCTGCTTATCCTGAGAATTTTCTCTAATCGAGAGACTCGACCGAACGGCGGAGCGAGACGGGCACCAGAGACCGGATCGCCCGGACGAGATATCAAACAATAGGTTAATATTTGATTTTTTTTTAAATATTAATTTTATTAACGATTATCTATTTCAGAATTAGAGGACGACTTTCCTGTTATGGATTTTAACGAAATTCGACGAAAATTCTTGAATAATTTTAAAATAAAAATAGGTCTTTCGATTCTCTTAGAAGATCGCACCGAGAAAAAAATTTCACTCTTTTATTACAAACATAATGAAAGCATAAAGGTTAACTTTAAATACCGTTAAAGTTCTTCGCAATGGAAGACCTGAAACTATTAGTAGAGGCTTGTAATATTTTAAATACGGACATGGAAACTGTCATTAGCAAAACAATATTAATGGCGGAAAGCGCCATGAAATTATACACGGTGGTACGAAACATGCGGAAAAATAGTCCAAAGTGTTTGAAAATAAATTACAAAATGGACCAGAAAGATAACATTTTTTTAAAGCTGTAAGTATAGTCATTTTTCTTTTCACTCGCAAACAATTAGTGGACGCGATTAATGTTATTTTTGTTTGTATCAGACACAGGTGTATAGATATCATCAATGATATGCAAAACAGGCTTGTTGATACTACACTTATTGATTTACAAAAAATGGAAATTGAAGCACGTATAATCAGTGCAAAAATCGCCAAAATACAAATCCCGGAAGTTAAACCTGAAAATGATGACATCCCTGCAGACGCTTCTGGGAGTCAAGACATTGGTGATGATTATACCGAGGATATAACCATTGAGTAAATTCGGCGTACAATAATCCTTTGTGGTAAAAAATTGAATATTTTTATATGTATCTTGATGAAAGAATAAAGTATCTATGGTTTTTATCATAAAATTATTTTGCAGATTATTTATTGACAATTTATATTTATACATTTTTATTTGATATCCACATATAATATTTTTCAAGTATATTTACAACATGAAATATTAATATATTTATATAGATATATCAATTATATTATGTAAACATATTAATTTGCATGTCTTATAATAAACTTATATATATCTATTAACCCTCCGTCTGACAACGTTATTTGGGATCTTTCGATTGACGAGAAGCTGACGCGCTTCATCGCTATCGCGGCGACTGTGACCCGTGACAGATCCCGCGAACGTCCCGAAAGCGATACGCAGCTTTTCTCTTTCGAGCCGATATAAAAAAGACCTTTAAAACACAGACCTTTAAAAAGGACTATAAAATCAAAAGAATCTCTGGAAGCAGAAAGCAGTAGGTTTATCGAAAATGTTAAATATTATTACGCGTTATGGAATTAAAAAAATATATAATTCAGACCAAAGTGGATTTCAATTAGAACTTCATAGCGGTCGTTCTTTAGTAATCCAAGATACAAAAAAAAGTAGAGTGCACAGCACAATCGATATCGGCAACTACACATAGGTACACTATACAACCAACAAATTCAGGCGAGATTTTTAGATAAAATAAGGAACACATATTTTTTTTATACGTGTCTAACAGCATGTTGGGGGGTGAAACCCCTTTAAAAAAATCGGCTTTTCTCTTTCGAGCTAATATAAAAAAGACCATAGACCTATAAAAAGGACTATAAAAAGGACTATAAAATCAAAAGAATCTCTGGAAGCAGTAGGTTTATCGAAAATGTTAAATATTATTATTTACGCGTTATGGAATTGAAAAAATATATAATTCAGACCAAAGTGGATTTCAATTAGAACTTTATAGCGGTCGTTCTTTAGCAATCCAAGATACAAAAAAAGTAGAGTGCGCAGCACAATCGATATCGGCAACTACACATAGTTACACTATACAACCAACAATTTCAGGCGAGATTGTTAGATAAAATAAGGGACACGTATTTTTTTTATACGTGTCTAACAGTATGTTTAGGGGGTGAAACCTCTTTAAAAAAATCGGTTTTTCTCTTTCGAGTCGATATAAAAAAGACCATAGACCTTTAAAAAGGACTATAAAATCAAAAGAATCTCTGGAAGAAGAAAGCAGTAGGTTTATCGAAAATGTTAAATATTATTACGCGTTATGAAATTGAAAAAATATATAATTCAGACCAAAGTGGATTTCAATTAGAACTTCATAACGGTCGTTCTTTAGCAATTCAAGATACAAAAAAGTAAAGTGCACAATCGATATCGGCAACTACACATAGTTACACTATACAACCAACAAATTCAGGCGAGATGCCCGATTATTATTACCTCTTTTTAAAAGAACCTATTGGATTATTCAGTCCAAGAGTATAAGAGGTAAAATGTTTAGGGAAAATAACATTTTTGTGTGTTTTGGCCTCAAAATCTGGAAAACTAACATTAAACCATTTTGAAATAGTTAAGAGAAGTTTATTTTCCAAACGTTGGTTCTAAATCTATTTTGTTATTGGATTCATGGATTGCATATTGCCCAAATGTAATAGAAAAAAATAAAATAGGCCTGCTAAAGTGCAAATACATATAAAACTTTCGAAGAGTTCGACAGCACATTGTGTCTAGAAATAATCGAAATATATCGCTAAATAAATAATCAATAAACTTATAGATATCGAGTATCTCTAGTCTGCCAGAACTAAGTTGTAAATATATGTATAAAGTAAACTTATAGTAAACCATCACCAAGGTAAGTTTTGTAAAAGAAAAAATGATATTTTCTGCGAGAGCGAATCGAGATAGACTGATAGAGGGTCAGCTCGGTAAGGAGTTTTACAATCGGCGCAATGTCAACCACACAGACCACACTGCCAATTACAGTGCTAGACTAGAGTCAAGCTCAACAGGGTCTTCTTTCCCTGCTAATTTTTCCAGGCCTGCAGGCCTGCATTTTTGCAGGCCTGTTGCGTCGCAAATTTAGAAAATCGTGCACGACGTAGGCTATAAGAGAAAAATAGATGCATAATCAAAGGGCTAGCGACGCAGACACACGCACATATATTTACATAAACGCATACACATGGATCACAAGATAATAAAGCGGCATAAGTTCAAGCGTCTTCGGCGCCTGTGATCTTGGATCCGTGCACACACGCAAAACGCAGAATTATTATTCAGTTTTGATGAATTAATTAAATTTTAATTCATTCGCGATCGACTTTCATCGAAGTTGTATTCGTCATTAGTGAGTGATCTAATGACACAAGATACCTTTTACGAATGGATCAACTATCACGACAGATACGTCAAAAGTTTACCTGTCGGTGCGGAAGGGGATAACCTCGCTGCGATTTCAATAAATCATTACTGCAACCTTCCAACCAAGTCGCAAATTATTTTTACGGTAAAAGTGTGGAAATAGATTTATCTTCGAACTTAGTTCCTGTTTTTCCTAGATTACCACACTAAATTAAATGCGAGGTTTAAACTAGATGTTTGTCTATTTCCGCTTACATTTTTTATAGACTTACTCTGCGACCTTCCAACCAGGTCGTGATATTTATTTCCGCTTACATTAATTAAAAACGAGGAGGAAACGCGCCGTTTATTTCCACTCGGTAAATTGTAATTCAATAACAGGGTACAGAGTACAGAATGATTTCATGTACAATATTTATGGATGATCAATACAAATTTAATTGGAGCGCTATGGGACTCAGTGACAAATTTGCTGTTACATTTAGCAAGAGGAACAACACGGAAAGAAAAAGATGAAACATCCTCAACACAAGAGTCAGAAACAACAAAAACACAAACAACATTAACACAAATAATAACAGAAAATGAAAACTCGGAAACAAAGACATTACATTCACAACAACATACAAGTAATATTATTTTCTCTGTTCCTGAGATTGAAATTAAAGAAATTAGGAATAAAACAATTACCCACAATAGAACTCAAAACCTATATCCGCGATTATAAACGAAGAAAGATAAACTTTAAATTCTTTAAGAAATCAACAATAGGTATCATTCGAGTAAGGGTTCGGCTTAGATAAGAAGGTTGCCCGAAGGACAGCTCGTAAATGTAAGTCAGTCCAAATTCAGACACGGTTTAAGCTAAGTGGAATTAAAAGAAATAATTATAAGTCAATGAAAAAAAAAGAATCTAAAGTGATAAAATAAAACTTGTTAATAATTTGTCTTTTTTCTGGAATTAGTCAAAATAATTAATAATAATTAAAAATAATCAGCAGACAATGAAAGGACCAAAGGTAGACAACAGAAGCGAGGAGGAGAAAAATGAATATTATGAACCAATCGACGGAGTAAGACCGATAGACTACAAAGAGAAAGCATACAAAATATTTATGAGATGTATGTGTATACAGATGATGACATTATGCCACCGAACTACAGTGTTGGACATTTGCACCGTGATCAACGCAGTTTCCGCGCGTTTCTAGGTATGTTGAGCTCAAAGTCTCAGCATTTAGTTGGTGAATGCACCTTTAATGGTCTCGGTAATGCGAGTCAGTTGATTTCGAGTTATCGTGAACCTTTTAAAATAGAGGACGGTGTTTTACACTCGCCTCCGCACCCAGTGCGTTTTAGGTGTATTTGGCAAGTGGAGCTTGGTTTTTTTGCGAGAGGAGCCATTAGCCTCCTAGGTGAATATCCCCTCGGACATAGTGAGCGGTCTTTATACGGCATTCGCGAGCCGTTGGAAAATCCGCTTATATTGATGTTGTATGGGGGATGCTCGTTGATCGAGCGCTTACCCGTTGATAGCAATGGGTTGTGTGACGAAAGTGATGAAATTTGTTTCGTTGACCGTAGTTACCCGAGGGGAAGACTTTGTGAAGAATGTTATATGCGAGACAGACCCGGAAATTTTCAAGGACAAGCAGGGTGACATTTAATATGTTCACCCTTGCATGGACTAAATATTTATAGGAAATTTAATTGTAACCTGTGTAATAAAACACGAATGTGGATTAGACCATCACATCAGTGCCGGCATTGTCTCGAAGAGTTTGTTCGCAATAAAGAGTTTGATATAAAAAAATTTAATGAATTTAAAAACTTTGAAATAGAAGTTATTCAAAAATATTAAAAAAAAAATTAATAAGGTAATACAAGTATAGTTAAAATATAGATTTTACTAACAGAATAGTAGTCAAAATATAGATTTTACTAACAAAATATATATGCAATTATCGACAAATTATTATATGAATAAACATTATTATACGCATTTATGATATCTATGACATTATTATACACATATGCATTGAGACCATTATCCAAGATAAATAACGTACAATTTTAACACAATTTTTTCCTCGGCCGGAAGGGGCTCACGAAATAGACGGTGTTTTCACCCTCCGGACTTTGGATGCACCCGCTGTCACTAGACGTGCGTAATCGAAGAGGGGTGGACATAGAAAGCGATCATCACTTTATGACTGCAAGAATCCGAATCAGAATATCATCAACAAAAGCAAAACTCGAAACTCAAGAAAAGCGCCTCGATGTGCAGAAGCTCCGAAGCAAAGATCACCGACACAAATTCCAACTGGAACTAAGGAACAGATTCGAAAACCTCGAGATACAAGAAGAAGAGAGTGTAGAAGAACACCGGATAAAGATTAAAAGTTTTTTAAGGGACACGGCAAAGGACACAATTGGTTTTCGGAACGCCAAACGAAAAGATTAGAGTACGGAGGAAACGTAGATGAGGATAGAAGAGAGGAGAGCACTAAAAATTAAATTAAACAGCAGCAAAACAAGGGCACAGAAAGCAAAAACCTAAGCGGCATACCACAAAAAGGATGTAGAGTAGTCAAGAGAGAAGTTAGAGCGGACCGGAAAAATGGGTATCAAACCTCGCACAAAAGGCAGAGATGGCAGCAAAAACCAGCAATCTAAGAGACCTGTATGAAATTACTCGAACACTCTCTAGGAAAAGGCATACTAAAAACCGTCTCATCAAAAGTGTTACGTCCTGCGAACTCCTCGGAGTAATCCTTTTTTTATTTACTTCTGGGTTAGCTGATTATCGACAGACTCGGAGTGGTGGTCTCTTTTCTATATTACTTCTGGGTTGGCTGATTTATCGGCGGACTTGGAGTAATCTCTTTTCCATTCACTGCTGGCAAGGTCAGCAGATCCTCTCTCTTTAATTTCAATCCTTAAAACCCGAGTCGACCTCACCGTGATTAACGGACTACGATAATTAACTCCTCTGGTTAGCCTCTTCTTTGCTTCCCAGTTTTTCTTATCCTAATCCTGGGGTTGGACGTAACAAAAGCAAAGAAGGCGAATTAATAACAAACGAGCAAGCACAACTTAATAGATGGCGCGAATACTTCACAGAAGTATTAAACAAAGAAGACAGCAAAGACACTGAGGACACTGAAGACTACGATAATGAAAATAAAAAAGAGCTACCAATAGACACACGGACACCAAATGTTCAAGAAATAACGCGTGCAATAAAACAGTTAAAAAATGGAAAAGCCCCAGGAATCGATAATATCCCCTCCAGATCTACTGCGGGCAGATCCGGATACTGCGGCACAGCTTCTACACTTCCTGTTCCAAAAGATCTGGAACACAGAAAGCGTGCCAGGGGAATGAAAAGAGGGACTACTAATCAATCTGCCCAAGAAAGGCGACACATCCAACTGCTATAACTAAAGGGGCATCACCCTATTCTCTGTCCCCAGCAAAGTACTAACAAGAGTAATTCTAGATAGAATTCAACATCAAATAGGGGCGAACATGTGAAAGGAACAAGCAGGGTTTAGGAGGGGCAGATCCTGCATAGACCAAATAAATACGCTCCGTATTATCGTCGACCAGTGTAGAGAGTCTTGTCTTTGTAGACTTCGAGAAAGCCTTTGACTTCCTCAAAAGGAGCAGTATGTAGACAATGCCAAGTATCCAGGTAGAACATGGAAGTCATAATGATATCATTAGGATATTATCATGACTTTATTTGTCTCTTAAAAGTCACTGATAAAAAATGACGCAGCTATAAGAGTTATATTGAGAATCCACTTTCGAATGGTCGTGAGGAAACACACTGAGATTGTAGCTATAGAGAGCTGTACAGATTTTCGTGATCGTGAAATTCACTTTTATTAAATTTCCATCAGATTAGACCTTAGAACTTTAGCAGACAAGCAAGAAGAACTAAATGGCAAAATAGACAACGTTATTTTGATGCTTAACAGAACATATCGTAAATTAGCTCCAGAAGAGGAAAAAGTCATTAAGCCAAAAAATCTTCCTACGCTACCCTTAAATAATGAAGACTCATTTTTAGAAATTTAAACATTCTTTATGTCATTCTGATGATAATTTTATTCTGTAGTAAGTATACTTGCATCACTCATAATAAATATAAAATAAATTTCTCTGGGCATTATATTTAAATTTTTTCTACGCTTGTCGTTGATTATGGATGCAATTCACTTGGCACTACAAATGCTCCAAAGCATTCTTTGGTTGGCCAATTTGTAAAGTTCTTTATTCTGGTTAATCAATCAAATGCTTCGAAGCATTTGTAGCATCAAAGTAGATTGCATCTCATAATGAAGAGAAATTTTATTATATATGTATGTAATTAGTTATACATAAACTTAAATTTTCCTTTTTTTCAGGTGGATTATTTTGTGAAATTAATAAAGATTGATTTACAAACCGATGAATATACAGCTGCTGGCCGTTTATTACCAAAAATCATGTCAAATTCTTTGGCTCGAATGATGAATTATTCAGGGTCAGGTGATAAACTTAAATTCGAAAATACAAAACTTTATGAAGCAATCAGTTGTAAGTTAAAATTTGCGTAAAATTTATTCATAAATTATATTTATTGTTTTGAACAATGCATAAACTTTTATTTTTTATTTCAGGTGCTGTTTTGAATGCTTTCCCTCAGAGCAATTTAACAAAAATGGAAAAGAAAATATCGCGATGGTTGTACACAAGTAATCAATGAAAAGTTATAATTAATACATTTTTCTGCTTTATATATATTCTGCTTTATTTATATATATTGACGACACACTGTCTGTTAGTCTTTGTCAGTTTAGAATTTACCATCGCATGGCTCTGACACAGCGAATTATGCTGTGTAATAAGTTTCCTATAGTTTTAATTTCAACGCACAAATATGTAAGTTTATTTATAGAATTTTTATATCCCCCCTTTTTTTATATTCTTGTACACTATTGCGGAGCTCTCAACTTTGTTGCTTAGTTTTTAGATTCGACATAGTTTGCACATTATGTCTGACCAATCAATATTTGTGAGTACATTTTGAAAAGGACCAGAATCTACGGTTAAAATGTAGCGTTGGATTGAGTAATAAAAATTTTGGCCAGTTGGGTCGAACATTACACTTCTTATATATATTTCTTTAATAATTGAAAATTAATTGGAGGGGTAAAAGTCAGTGGGGTGTAAGTCAAATTTTTTTAAATATTACTCGTGTGCATAGATGCAATTTATATATTGTATAGATTGTATCTACGCGCACGAGTCAATATTTTAAAAAATTTGACTTACACCATTATGGCTTTAACTCCTCCAATTGATAAGTAGTATAAAAGAATATTTTCTAAAAAATAAAGTTTGTTTTTGTTTGTCAATAATTTACGGTTCATTATATTATGACTTTTTTGTGATACTATTTTGTGATAATAAGTATTGACTTATGTATTGATAAGAAGAATGTTTTCGTTAAATGCAATTTTTGAGATGCAATTATATCTATAGACAGTGGCCTAGTTTACACCGATCACTTAATACGCGTATTAAATAGTAAATACTAGTGAATTAATTTGATTATTGGCTGATCAGCTTACATATACTATTTGTTACGCGTATCAAGAGATCGGTGCCAACCAGGCCAGTGTAGCCTAGTTGGCTATTTCCTAAAAAGTCAAGTTTTTGTTTTGTCATAATTTGTAGTTTATTATTATAAGACTATTTTTTGTGATACTGTTTTGTGATACAGTATAGTATTTAATTACGTATATTGATAAGAATTTGTTTTTGTGCAATTTTTAAGATGCAGTTATATATCAATAACGTATATATCCAATTTTATGCTTTTTTTCATCTTTTTGACATCTTTTACAAATAAATTATGTACATTTCAGATAATATAAATGGCCACGTTCAGGAGAACGTTTATTTCGCATCTTTTTTGAAAGTTTTCTTTGCTAAGATTAGATTATACTTTTAGATTTAAAGAAATAGTTTTATCTTAGCGAAGAAAACTTTTAACAGTTGACATACCATCCGCAAGGAACACGACGCAGTGGAAAGACAGACACTATTCTGGAACTCCCAGGGAAACAGGAGGAGAGGGAGACCGAGGGAGTCGTGGAGACGGAGTGTGGAGAGATAAGAGAGATGAGCAGGGAAGAGAAAACATGGAGAGAAATAAAAGACCTAGCCAAAAATAGAGTCCACTGGCACTGTTTCGTCGAAACCCTATGCCTTGAAAAGGGCACCAGGATATGATAATGGATAATAACAGTGTACAGCGATTTTCATCATTTACTTATTATAATATCTACAATTATGTAATATTTTATGTTTTCTTTTTATTTATAGATAAGAATGTTTTCTGTAGTGGATTTTCCTGAAGAAGAACCTTGTGAAGTGATAACAACTTCCTAGTTGACTAATTGAAATCATAAAACTTTTTATCCTCAATATAAAGAAACTCGATTTTGGAAAGCAGTTACAACTTTCGAAACACCAAAATCATATTAGAAGACACATTCATGTCGAGTTTTATCAGCGTCGAACAAGTGCAGATTGTTAGTGAACTCGGGACGCAATTTGCACCTCTGGCTAATCTGGTCAATTCATATGGAGTTTTCAAAACTCATGGAGCTACGTTCATTCCACGGCTTGTGAAGAAGAACGTCTTTCTCGATCCGTTGACCGTAACATTCACGAATCTTCGTGAAATTGTAGTTGCTTTGTCAAATAGCGCAACTTCGGTCCGATTTCGGAAGTATTTCTATGAGTGCAATCCATTACCAGGAGCTATCTGGAAAACGGAACGTGATAGAGTTCCGAAGAGATCAAGTACGGGAGAAGAACTCCCCATGGAACTTGAAGAAATTGATGCAGTTCCGGTACTTGTTAATCCAGATGACTTCATGCCGGAGAATTATTCATTTGGAAGCCTTCAAGGATATCTCAGCTTGCATGGATCTCCTTGAGACTGTCGGCCGTAAGTATCCGAAGTATCTTCATCTCGGACGAGTCGACTTTAAGGCTGGAGGAAGCCCATCCCTCCTTGTCAGTAACGACCCAAGTGGATTAAGATGCACAGATCTATACCTCCAAGGTGATCGAGTAAACTACGTGAACCAAGAGGCGTTAGAAGAAGAACCACTTAGATTCTGGTCTCCAAGAACTCTCTCTGATGCTGAGTTCTACGTTGGTATTAGTCAATTATCAGGTGAGATACCACGCCCAGAGTTCCGTAGCCCAGCTCATGCCATTCGAGCATTAGAGTCAGCAGAGCAAGAGTCTGATGCAGACTTTATTGCTATACTCGAGAACCTACTCGGATAGAGCTTGCTGCGTACCTCCCATTAGCGAAATAGGCTATGCCCGGACAGGAGCCAAAACGTTTGAATTTTTGGAATTTAATGAATAAATCATTATAATATTTAAACGCATTTTGATCCGTGTGACCCTTACAGCCTCTTTCAATCTATTTATGAATTTCGAGGGTCTTTATACTACATTTTATTAGATTTTTAATGTTAACTGTTAACATAATTTTCAAAATTAAAGTTTGATTTTTATTTTATTATCTCTTTTCTCACAAAAATTAAAAATTTAGTTTGATACGATATTAATTAGTATAATTTGCAGATCTCTTAACAAAAGCTAAATCAAAAAGAGATGGATATCAGTATTTAGATACTAATGAAATTCAAACAGGCACGGAGGTACCTAATAAGATAATCGAGAACTAAATAAGTAAAAGACAACGCTTTCCAAATCAGCGTTATGCTGATGTATCAAAATCTGCATCTGAAATATCATCTGATGAAGCATCTTTATCTAGTAAAACTGATGATGAGATAAATAAAAATCGGAATTCTATTTCAAAGAACAAGTTTCAATGTATAAAAAAAGCAAACTTTTACCTGAACCAGAACCTATTGAGTTACCGGCTAATAATAATAATACCCAAGCGTTTCACATAAAATTATACTCGAGTTCAAAGAACCATATGAAATAGCGAGAGTCTTTCGCAACGATAGATATGTCATAAAAGATGTCGCCGATCATCAAGTAACGCGTAAATCGTACGAACATGGGAGGCAATGAACATTAGACCCTGGACTAAATGTTAGAAGAGTCACTTCCTGACTCCGAGGACGGAGTTTTAGTCAGAAGTGGCCGAGTGTGATATGCCTACATAAATAAGCATTCGGCGAAGACGATTGCCGACAAACGTTTCAAGTTACGTCTATAATCTTTTGTTTAGTCGTCGCGCTCTTCGGGAGGAAACTCTCCCGAAACCAGTCTCAGCTTGTTCGCCGATCGGGAAATAAAACTTATAAAACGTATGTGTGTATTCTTACACCTTACAATAAAACCTAGGTCACATTGCACATAGATTGGAATAAGAATTTTATATTAAAGATTAGAAATGGAATGGCGTACATGGATCGCATCGGTGATCGGCTGATCCATCCCATCTAATCTTTCATGAAAAACTAAAGCATTATCAGAACTGTATTAGGGCGTTTTCACGCCCATTGCCGCTAAATGTTTATCTCCTATAAACATCCGTGTTCCGATGAAATAATCGGGCTCAGGCGTCACTTAGATTAAACAAAAAGAAAAACTGAAAATTGAACAGAATACGAGTCGACCATCGTAAAACGAGACGGCTCGACATCGCGGTGCTTACAGGTCTCACAATATTCAGTTATATAAAAACTTCCATGATTATATGTAAAATGTCCTCCAAATATCCACCCGCACACATCTCAATTTAAAGTGATTACTTTAAGTAAAGCGAAACCTTTGTGATTTATTACGAGACGGTTTTGTAATAAATACACACGATTATAATTGACTATTTTTCCACAATCTGTATACACGTTCCAAAACGCGATTTATTTTTAACGTTATATATTTGTCATTCAATTCTTTACAATTCGGATGGCTATTAAAGTTTCGTTATATTAATATTATTATTGTTGTTTTTATATTGATATGTTATATGGTTAATATCCTGCATAACTATAGTAATAAAATTGTGATCTTTTATTATGAGATCACTTATTTTTCGATTTGTACATATTTCGGAATATGACTTTGTTATGCATGGTTAGATTCGGTATAAAATACACTTTTATCTGGTAGAAAAATGTTTTTTTAGATTACAAAAAGAAATGAATGGTGGAAGTACGTTAAAAATTACATTCTTAAAAAACCTGGAAACATTATTGTAAAGTATTCTTAAAACTATTACACTTTTTATTTTTAAAAAATTTTTCTATTTTCTATTTTTCATATCTTATATCTTATTATTTTCTCATAGTTTCAACGATATTCGCTCTAAAAGAAAAAAAAACAGATTTATTTCAGAGAGGTGTTTGACCTCTTAAAAATGCACAAAGGTACATATAAAAAAATGTATATGTTCCTTATTTTGAAATTTTCAGATTTCAACTTATAAACTTATCAAAATCAGAAGAGGAAACACTTTACTGTGTTTCCTTGTCAATAAAAAAAATCTTTTTAAAAATAATAAATTTGTATTATCAAATATTATTGGATTTACCATTATATAATTTTCAACAGCAAATATCTGAGTTGATTTTCGAGGTTTATTTGAACAAATTACTGATTACATGTTTATTGTTTTAGGATCATCGAAATTCACAGTTTTCAATATCTGTGAGATTAACAGATCAACGGATACTTCTCGAGCGGGGTTAATTCTGAGCGGGCGCATTTTTCCGACACCAATGTCGCTCAGCGGCCGTGGCCGAGGTAATAACGGTAAGAATCCGCTAGTATTAACACGCCTCTCGCAAGACGACAGATTCTCTAATGACGGAAGCCACGAAGAAGCGATACTGCGTGCTATCCCCGGTCGGCATGCCCCGCTACATCCGCTGCAGCAGCATGCACTGGGGCCCGTAATTACGGGATCATTTTCCTCGGTCAACAGCCTTGTAAATCATTCCGCGCAATACCCCGTGGTGGACGCGTTCGCGTTCGCGTCCTCTCGCGGCAAAAGAAATCGTCGGCGTAGCAATTTCCTTGACGGTGGTCCGAGCCGTAAATCCCTCGTCAACTCGTTCGCGGATGCGCGATCAATATATCGCTTTCATCTCCAACATCCCCCCTCCCCCGGCTTGTAGCCTTATCCTTTTAACGGTAGATCAACAGTCGGCGGCTATTTAATCTCTAGTTTTTAATCTTATAATCATATAAAAATAGAGAAAATTTTCAATTAATAAAAAACTTTATGCTTATACTCTCGCATCTCTCGCTAAAAAAAAAAACATTTATGACAATACTGGCTCGACCATTTTAACATTTTAAGGATCTTTAAACGATCCTCTCGAGACGAACGCCAATACTCCTCGCGTTTGTAAACGTTCATCGATATCCGCAACTCGAAGAGTTCCCGCGACCTTTCGACTCCGTACACGTCACATCATTTGTTCCGGTCGACCCTGAGAGTCAGTTACCACGAATCACAAACGATTCCCCGCGGATGTTGGGTTCTATCCCGACGGAAGAAAACGCGCGCTCAGCACACAGTATTGTAAATGCCCTCCTCGTCGTCGCCGGTGCTCGCCGACACGTCCGACATCTCGGACGGTGCGAGCTTCACGTAGCCCCGATCTCGCTCCCTGGTACCGTTCCCTCCCATCGGCGGCAATTTTTCATCCTGCGACAAATCTCGCAATGGACCATTGCCGCCGCCGCCGCCGCCGCCCGGCTCGCAGATTTCGGCATAGATTTCCTCCGGTTTCGGCGGCGGGGTGGGAGGCAACGGCGTCAGGCTGTCTCTCACCTTGGAGTACGGTGGATCCATGTCCGGACTATTGGTCTGCACCTCGAGGACGCTCGTCGAGATCGAACGCTGCACTTGTTGCCTCGACGACGCATGCGATGCCTGCATCAGATTCGTTTCCGATTCCAAACTGGCATATCTCTCCGGCGATCGCATGCCGATCTCCGGTCGTACGGCGAACGTGAAAGACGCCGATTTCTTCGCCGGGTTTCTGCTCTTGCCACCCTGCGCTATCCTCGAGATCCTGTCGAGAAAGCTGTGATTATTGCCGGCGCTGCGACTGTTGCTCCGGTCGCGGATCGTCGTCTTCTTGATGTGCTCCAGACCCTCTTTCAAGCTCTGCAGTATTGGTTTCGTCTCGGGCTTCGCTTTAATCTCCTTTAAATGCAGCTCTTTCAGCTGACTATTGTTGGACGCCGGTTTCGGCGGGGCGACTCGAGGTTCGGTCGCCCTCTGGTCTAAGGCTCTTCTATAAAGCGGTACCAAGATGCATGATCATTTCCATTTTATCTTTTTATCTCATACATAATGTAATAAATTACTTAAAAAACGATTAATGAAAAAAAATGTTCTCAATCGCGTTAAGAATCAAATGCCTCAAATTTTTATTACATTGAGATTAATAATATAAGCGCTAGAAACTAGATTAACTAAATTAACTCTGTATTAATTCTTCATGAAATATAAACTTTAGCGACTATTAAGAAAAAATCTTCTGTTAACGGAATTATTATATTTTCTTACACTAATTAACTTTGTATAAAATCATCTTTTTATATTGTCTTTATTAATCCTGTCATGTTTTATCCAATTGTAATAATCATTTATTAAAAGTTTAATTTTGAAACTTATGTTAATACTGCATAGTTTAAGTACAAGAGACCTCCATATAACACAGATTCATGTAATAGAAAAATTTTCTGAATTTTGAGAAATAAATGAAAGATGTAACAGTGAAATAAAAAATATTTTACTGTTACATCTTTAATATTCATTTTACGTTTTTTTTTTTTTTATAATAAACCCTTGCATCCTTTATAAATAAGTTTCCACATGCAAACATATTCCATATATGTATACCTACATCTAATCTAAGTAACTCGTATAATACAGATTCATACAACACTGAATGTATCCCCCGTGTTATACGGGGGTCTACTTTAATTAATACATCGCATTATGTAAGCAATGTCTTTTTATTTCCACGCAGTTAAGATTCTTACCTGCAAGCTGAGAGCAATCGCTGCATTTTCGGCGAAGCAAGCAATCTCGCCTCAGAAGGGCATCCGAGTCGTGCTCTTTTCACCCGAGGCGCGGTTGGACCGATCGCGACGAGCTCCAGGAGTTCCGGCACCGTGGTATTGGGTAAGGGTCTTTCGGGCATTAGCGGTACCGCGCAGCCGAGAACTATCGGCCCTCTGGTCGCGTTCTCCAACTGCATCAGGCCGCTGTAATCTCGCGGCAACGGTACGGGCAGAGGTCCAGCGACTAGACGTACCTGAGGATCATACACGCGGATCGTATCGTTTTGGTTAATTAATCTCATGACACGGAAAAAAAGAGTAGCTATTGCTAAATCTAGTCGTAAAATATTAATAACATTTTTACAGCGAAAGCTATATTTTTGCAGCGAGAACAAAAGGTTTTGCTACCATTGCTAAATTATAGCTCTCGCTGCAAAAAATGTTAGTTATCCATATTTTATACGACTAAATTTAGCTTCTTCTTTTCTCCGTAGATGTTGCGATGAAATTTACCCTCAGGGGTAGATCCCTTCTGGCGAGCTGGTGAACTCTATAGAGCACCGCGTCGCTGCCGGTGTCGAGGCTACCGCTTTGACAGGTCGCGTAGAACTCGCCTCTGGCCGAGAGCGGCGCGAACAACTCATGCCCGTGAGAGTCCAAGCATTGGGCGTACTGATCCCGCTCCGACGATCTCGAGCATTTGCCTTCCGGGACCATTCCGGAGACGCCGGTGGCGACTGGTGCCCGACGAGTGTCCTGGAAAACGGCGGTCAGCCGCAGGACCTCGCCGGCACGCACCGTCGTCTTCGTGTAGTGGGCCCGCAAATTTCCATTCTCTGTAACAGAAATTGACCCAAATCTTGATGTGTGGTACTGTTTCCATAAATATTAGCAAAATTCAATTGAGATTTAACTGACTAATTTTTCTAAGAAATCAGAAACGGCTTATATGTGCAATTGGAGTATATGTTAATAAATCATCACGTCAGATTCAAAGAGAATTATATTGATTGCTTATAACTTATTGGCGCCGATGAAAATAAATCTTATCGTTACGATAGACTCGGCATATGATGAGTGAATAACGTGCGAATGCCTAATTAGCTCATTAACGTTAATATATGTATATTCACAGAAACAAGATTATCAGATACATTATGTAACGCGGTAGATTGAAATGTTAGATAAAAATATCAGGAAATAATTTTTTTAATTTGTTTTAATTACTAATACATATCATAGAATTATGTATATAGGTAATTTTCTCTTCTAAAAAGAGTATTAAAAATGAATATTATTAAAATTATATAAAACATAAAAAATTATTTTTAAAAAGTGCTATAATTTTCTCTCTCTTTGTACCATCAATATAGTAAATTCGTAAATTGTTCAATATGATTGGAATTTTTAATCATCAGTATTTTCCTAGATTCTAAAACTTCTACCATGACAGAAGTATTATAGTCTTCGGAAATTTTAATTTTATTTTTAAATCTTTTTCTCACTTTTTCTCATACCGTGTATAGTTTTATAAAGGCTCCTTAAAAAAAAAATCTCCACGCGCTTCTAACGCAATAACTCGAGTAGCTAGCAATTGCTTGATATCATCTTGACATTCGAGGAACATACCAGTGAATTTCCATATGAATCGATCGTGTACCGTTACGCTGATGCGTAGGTATAATCAAAAGGCGGGGTGGCGAGCAATTAGCGACAATAAACACATCGGATAACGGATAACGGACACCGACGCGAGTCGACGCGACGCCGCAAACTTACGGGACCTATCCGGATCTCGTCGAAAGGAGGAGTCGAGAGGGATGCGTTCGCGCAAGAATCTCCTCCTTTTCCGCCGTGACCATAATCGTTACGGCGGCGTGTGTAATGGCATAATGCTCGCGCCGCCAGCCGTACCCGTGCATATGCATTCGCGGCCGCGGCGCTTATGCACGCGCGTCCGTGAGGACGGCTTTCACCAAGCCGCGTGCCTATTACGTTACGCGTTTGTCGCGCGTAAAGCCTCGCCTCGCGTACGCGTTTAAACGCACGAACGTGTACGCCGCGAAAGCCACACATTACGAACACATTGACATTCGTGTCACGGCCAGTCGCTGCAGATCGAGAAAATAATTCGCGAGGCGAGATCTATGTACACGCCTGCGTGCAACACGCGTATCGTGAAATTGTGAGACTTATTTACGTCTAAATAATGATATGAAGAAAAACGAAACCAACAGCCTTGCGTTACCGTTAAGCAAGTGAAAAATATGAATTGGACTTTACCGTTCGCCTATTCTATGCACAATCGCCATCTCCGAATGCTACTTTCCCAAAGAATTACAAAGGAAATTTCTCGTGTCTCGGGAAAGTATCTACATTGTTAACGAGCTGGTTACGCGAATGCACGGCGTGCAACTCGTAGCGGGCTGCATTTCCACAAGCAGATCCCAGCGGGTGATAACCGCAGCTGCGATCAGTTGGCCCGTGGAAAATGCGGACTTGGGTTGGTCAGGACAATAAACTCAACGGGCGCCAGATGTGACGCGAGATACGTGGGTAATTTCCGGTTAAGTCAAAACGCGTACGCGAGGAAAAAATTATGTAAATGATCAAAATAATTCTAAATTATTGTTAAATCAAAGAAACATTTCACATCTTTGAGATTTGATCAAAAATTTATGTCATCGACGTTAAAGTTTAACATACCTATACTGCAATAATTCTATGATATAAACAGAATGTTGATAAAATTACTTACCCATTTTGGAGTGCGTCAACGTGTAAGCCCGCAGTGGTTTCGCGAGCAGGAATGCCGGCACTCCGGCGCGCACCAAGGCACCGACTCTTCTGTACACTCTGGCATTTCCGGTACCACTGTTGTTGGAGACTACCGAAAACCAGCCTGCGACACACAGAAAGTTTACAGATGAGACACATAATCAGAGAAAAAGCGTAGTTGAAGACAGATTTACGAGTAGTGCATAAAAATATTAAGAAAAAGAAACAAGATCTTTATATCACTTTTATACCTTTAACATATTTATTTATCTCTTGTATTTATTTTATAAAGTTGCTTTCATTTACATAGGATTAGAATTAAGTGTTATATATGTTCTCTATGTAGAAGACTCGTTCTTACGAATTCGCGAACCGCTCTCAGAAAGGATTTCTAAGAACGAGACAAAAAATATTCTTAACATGTTTAATCTCATCACAACCTGAAGAAGTATAAAAATAAAACAATATTAAGATTAAATTAATAATTCCTACTCTCCTCTGTCGAATAAAATAAGATTGACTTAATATCTTGAGACAAGAATAATCTATTGTATATAGACAAATGTCCTGACTGACTGACTGACTCATTCACTCATCAACGCCCAGCCCAAGCCCCTGAACCGAAATTTTACCGAAAGTATATGAAATAGGGGTAAAATTTCCGGGGAGTGCCACTATGTGTATATTTTTTTGTTACCGATTTTGTGGCGCCGCGCGCCGCGCCGGCTTCTCATTGCTTCTCATTGAATACGATCGGGTATTACGCGAAAACGAGTAAACTCGCAAAATTTCTTTAAAAATGAGTTAGGGCCTTGGCACATAGAAAAACTTAAGCAGTAAGAAATCAACGGTATGGATTCGCTACCGCTTAGGGCCGTGCTTTAAGTTCTTGACTGTGATTGGCTGATTTGCTTACTGCTTAAGTTTTTCTATGTGCCACGGCCTTTATATATGCAACTGGATTGAAATAACGCTTTAGGCCGGTTCTACAGTCAGTCATATGTCGGAGTCGAACGTCGAAACAGCCGATGGTCCAATGAGAGTCGAATTTCTTTTTCGAAAACGAATTTTCCTGGTCATTGGACCATTGGCAGCGTTCCATTATCATTTTTGCATTAACGTTAAAAACACTTCGCGTGTGAATTTCGCATTACAATCGTAAGAGAAAGGCATATCGGCATATCGGCGCGCTGAATAATTACCACGAATCATATGTAAACGCTTTCCTGCTCGTCGCGCACTCATCGCCGAGGTTGTTTACGATTTTGGGCTCGGCTTTCCTGGAAATCGTGAAATGTGAAACGCCCGACGCGGCCGGCGTACTTCCCCCACTCCCCCACTCTTTCCAAAATTTTCCTATTGCCTAGTCGCGCTCGCGGGCCTCGCGACTCGCGACACAGTTTAGTGCGAACTGCGAATTCGAGACTGTGCTCAGCCCGCTCCGCGTTTCTCGCGTTTTCTAACATGTGAACGGTTGTGAATCTTTTGGCCGTTATTGCCCTCCAAAAGGAGCCATATTGTAATTAAAGAAGAAAGATCGTGAATCTTTGCCCGCGAACGAGTGTCGGAATTGAGCCACGGTCGATCGTCTTGTTGCGTATGTACTTATTAATCCATATCGCGTCTCTCGATGTTCGCAAGTGGCGTCGAATTAATTGATTTATCGCTGATTTAAGAAGTCTCACGTTTAACGCAAGCGAATTGGCGAATCCGCGTCTCTTGGCTCGCCGAGAGTGAATCTCGCGCCGGATTAATGTATCTCCCGTCATTAAATTTCCGTTTTACACGCGGGTGAGTTGTTTGTGTCGCGTTTTCGTGAGGCAATCAGTCGCGTCTCGCGTCGCGTGGCATCGGTGTGAAGTTGCACCGGATTTGAATTTTTCGGTTATTAACGGGACGCCTCGGGTGAGAAACGGATCGTGTTCCGAAGCCGAGCGGGCGTCGCGACGCATTTAATTAGAAAGTAGAACCGTAATTAGCCGCGTGACTTGATACTCGTCATTCGTAAGGCGTTACTTGTCTGTCGGGTGATCAGTCGAGATGCGTATTTCGCGAGATTCATTCGGTCAAGGTGGCCCGTCACCCGGCGCGGCGCCGAGAACGTTCGTTAGGAAACGGTGACCATATTTGCAGTTATAAATGCGCAATTCTTTCTTATTTTATCTATATTTCTAGTTTTTTTTAACTCCAACAGATATTAATTTCCGGTATCAAATAATTAAAGTCGGAATCAAATAATTGATAACGTATTAACAATAACGAATAATATGATTATTATAATATAACGAATAATATGATTAGCTTTTCTCGGAATTCAAACGCTCGAGGATCATCCCGTTATTTATTGGGCCAACCGCGTGTTTTCGTTATCGCGCGCGCGTAGTAATTTCGGCAAGTACGCCGCGCCCCGCGCCCCGCGCCCCGCGCCAACTTCGCGAAGGAATGTAAGGGCCAAGGGGTGGGGGACAGTTCCCATCAGGACACCGCGCGGTACGGCTGCGACGTCGCGACGCGGCGTGGATTCTTCCTTCCGACCTTCGATCAGCTTCGATCGTGATCGAATCGACGTATTCGACGTAATAGTATATTCGGTCGCGAACGAGCGTGATGTGTGCATGTGATGTGATAATATCGTATTTGTCTCTATTGAACGAAGGTACGGAGGGGACAGTGTTCGCGAGTGCGTTTGACGATCTCGCAATAAGAACAGCCGACATGGCCGCTTATCGCGTATCCGAGTACCGTGCCTCGCCTCTCCTGTAAGTACGCAACGCTTCATATTCGTTCGACGCGAGTAATTGCGCTCGCGAATGCGATCGCCCGTCGAGAAGCTCGCGCGGTTTTCGTCGCGAGCGCGATAATACATCCGCCATGTTTCCCGTCGGCGCCGTTTTCCTGGAAGACGCTCGTCGCGGTCGTTTTTTTTTCGGGTGACGGGACAAATATTTATACGCGAGCGTTACTTCTGTAGTAACTTACGATAATTTCTTCGTGTAAACGGGGATATGTAGTAACTTACGATAAATTCCTCCGCGTAAACGAGGATTTGTAGTAACTAACGATAATTCGATTCCACGTAAATGAGTTGCACTGTCGCGGTCGCTGTCTCTCCGCATGCTATGATGACATCAAAGCGTACGAAGCAATAAACAATAGGCGAAGGCCCGTACTCTCAGCTCACTTTTATCATAAATGCGCGCATTTAACATATAGTTTACGTTACATGTACTGTAGAATCTTAGAAATAAATGCGCGCATTTATCGATAAAAGTGAACTGAGAATACGGGCCGAAGTCTACTACGGTCTGCAGACTATATACCGTTGTGAAAATTAGATGCGGGGATATAAATTTAGTTTACCCCCATGCTATTATTCTTCCCCTTTCGATTGAAACATCTCTGAAATTGATTCGACGCACATAGAGCGTAACTAACGTTTCTTACTGTTTCTGCGCCACACACGTTACTTTCCTTTTGCATCTGCCGGAAATCCGACTAAAGTTTATTAACGATAAATCAGGAAAATATACGAAGAATAATGTTTATTGGTGCTAACATCAAGAAGATCACCATTAAGAAGTTAATATAATTATGTCTTCCTTAATTTAGAAATTAATTGGATCTGAAAATTAAATAATTTTCTTTTGCACGAGCCGAAATAATTAATAAGATATTTTCTTTTTTCTATTATATGCAAAATGAAGATAAACCTCGAATAATATATGAATCGTCGGTTCAGATTACGGAAAACTGTGATAAATCGAATGTTTATTTAATACATGTGCTTTGCGGAATTTAATACGGATACCGAGGCATATATATAATGTGTTCTATAATACTGACTTTTGCTTACGTTCTTTCGGACGATCGGTCTCGATTTTTTCAATTGTCAACTTGATTTGCGTCTCGCGCTACCGTCGTCGTCATGTCGCGCGGCTTTAGAATGAATAAGTTACCGTGGTTTTCCGGAATACGGATAAAGGATACGAGCGGACTCTAAATCGTGTAACGCCGCGACGTTTAATTAACGATCTATTAACGTCGCAGTTTATTAACGTTCAACATTGTATTTATAATCATGTCTTGATATTTGGCGATTATAGGAGATAGACACAATGTTTATAAATCGATGATTTATGATTACAGGTAAGCAGAATCATCTGACAAGCAGTGTAGCGTTCAGTGGCGTCCACGCGACGCGACGCTTGCTCCTGGCGAGTGAGATTAGCCGCGTGATTTACAAAATTCTCTCCGTCATTTCAGACTCGCTCATCGCGTCTACCTGCGGAACATCATGGGCTGACGAGCGTCGAGCGATCTGCGACATAATTCTTCCATCGTCGTGTGATGAAGTAAGAGCTATAACTCAGTCATTTACTAAAATCACCTATTATATTCGCAATATTAGATTTTAGCAAAAGTATTGTTTGTATCAGTACTTTATAAGTTTGCTATAAAAATATTTTATTTTACACGATATAAGTCACGCTGTATCGATGTACTGATTACATTTATAAAAAGTTGGCGTTATAAAAAGTTGTGCTTGTATCAACTCTCCATATGCACACATTTTTTCGGTACTTTCCTAGTGCATACGTGGGTCAGTCATGTTCGACGCTAATTTTCTCTACTTTGATGTATTTTAAAAAATCGGGAAAAACTTCACAAAACATCTTTCTGCATTGTAGTGACGATTTTATAGTTATTTTGCTGAACATTGTTTATTTAATATTTTCTGGCAGGCTTAAAAGTTTTACAGTTACGAACAGATATCATTTTGGCTCGGACGCCGTTGACTCACGTTTACACACGGAGAGTTAATTTAATTTTATGTACGTTTCTGTATAATGTCTTAAACGTAACTTAATATTTATGATAATAATTATTATTTCTTTATCTTTTGTCAGGGCACTAAGCACGGCTTAACACAACTTTTGGTGAAAAAGGTGATGGTGCAGCGGTTGGACAGATAGGCAGAAGCATGGAAAGACTTTGAATACAACCTACCGGTATATTTTATTATTTCAGATTTAATCTACACAATACAACACAATACATATATTTTGTATTATGCATGCAGAAGACTTTTACATACTTTTTAATACCATCCTTTTCGTGCATATAATTTGAGCATATAATTAGATATATTATAGATTTTTGGTTGTACTTTTTTCAGATTACATGAGGGAGATGCTGGTATCGGTGCAGCGAGTACTGTAGTTGTGTCAGCTGGATTTTCGCTCGTGAGTGAGTGCGCCGACAGAGATGCGACACCGGAGGAGGACCACGGAGAGGAGGAGGAGGTCTGGAGGCATCAGGTGACGGCGGAGCAACCGTAGAGTGAGTACTTTATTGTTATTCGTTATATTTTGCTGTTCTGGTGGCGGACTCTGCCACTTTCTGAAGCGCGCGACGTGATTCATTACATTATACTCGAATCATTACTGTTACAATACCGTTCGAGGTTTAAATTCGGCGCAATTTCGCCGGAGTTCGATCTCCGGCGTACGTGAGAAGAGATGTTACGTCGCGAATGTAGCGATATTACACGGTGTAATATTACTTGTACAATTTTTCGCGGATTAATTATACGAACGATGTTAATGCGTAAATATGCTGCCGCTTGGAGTGGCCGCGATCGTTCTTGAATTAGTATTTAAAATCAGCTATGTGTTAAAGTGTAATCCAGTTTTAAGAATTTAACGGGCGCGATAATTATTTACTTTAGTATCGACTATCTGGCACTGGTTTAATGTAAAATATTTATGTTTCAGATCAATGCAGTGTTAGCATCTCCGCTGTTGCGCATCGGTCGGTGAGTAATTTTAAAAACTGCTAATTTCGCGAATCTAACACGCACTCTGTTTTTTGAAATATTAAAACGCGTTGAATATATATTAAAATTTGGTTTGTGATTTAAAGCTGATATAATTCACAAATCAATTTTAATTTGTGAATTGCATCGGGTTTAATTTGTAATTAAAATTTGATTCGTGTATTACACAGCTTTAATATACAAATCAAATTAAATTCTAATTTAGAGGGTTTTAATTGAATTAATAATTCACATCTAATTGTTAATTAGAAGTGATGTGTGTGTGTGTGTGGTGTGTGTGTGTGTGTGTGTGTGTGTGTGTGTGTGTGTGTGTGTGTGTGTGTGTGTGTGTGTGTGTGTGTGTGTGTGTGTGTGTGTGTGTGTGTGTGTGTGTGTGTGTGTGTGTGTGTGTGTGTGTGTGTGTGTGTGTGTGTGTGTGTGTGTGTGTGTGGTTGTGTGTGTGTGTTGTGTGTGTGTGTGTGTGGTGTGTGTGTGTGTGGGTGTGTGTGTGTGTGGTGTGTGTGGTGTGTGTGTGGGTGTGTGTGTGTGTGTGTGTGTGGTGTGTGTGTGTGGTGTGTGTGTGTGTGGTGTGTGTGGTGTGTGTGATACACACATACACACACACACACCACCACACAACACACACACACACACAATAATACATATGTAATTATGATTATCTTAGTTTCAATTCACAAATTAATATTGATTTGTAAATTAAAGCTTCTGTAAATTGGAATTAATATTGATTTGTGAATTAAAGTTATGTAATTCACGAATCAAATTTTAATTATGAATTAAAGCCGATGTAATTTACAAATTAAAATTGATTTTTGAATTTTACCTTAAATCACGAATTAAATTCGATTTGTGAATTACATAAACTTTAATTCACAATCAATATTAAATTCCAATTTACAGAGCTTTAATTTACAAATCAATATTATAATTTGCAAAGTTGAAATTAAGGTAAATCATAATTACATAATGACAATTATTTATGTTTTTGGCACCCCGTGATTCCACATTTAATTGAAGTAACAGTATTTTTTTCTCAGTGTATCAATTAATTTGATTAAATAATCGATAAATATAAGTCGATAAAAATCAAGTGTTTTAAAAAATATGAAAAACTTTTTTAAACGATGATCTGACCTTGTTTATACAGATGTCAATATTGGGCTGAGTTTTTCTATGCAGTAACTGTATGAAAATCCTCGTAATTTTTATATCCTCGAAAATCACGCAGGAATAGAATGGGTGATACGCGATGCAAAATCAGACCGTTTGAATGTTCGTTCTGAATGTCCACGTAAAATCTCGCGAACTCGCAAACATCTTTTCCCAGCGAAGGGTTCGTGATATCGTGACATCCGCATAGCGAGAATGCACTGACAATGCATTCGGTAAGAACCGTATGAAGCTCGACGTGCTCCGTGAGAGAGAACGCGGGGACCCTTCCTTTCCTTTTCTCGCGCTCTTCTCTCTCCTTTTCCCTGTGCGTTCCCCTTTCATTCACCGTACCCCCGCCTACCACGAGGTGAATAGGTTAACTAGAAGCTCAAGCAGTGAACACACGCACGCGAATATATAATTACGTTTACATGCGTGCCCCGATGCGTTACGCAATCGCGTGTGCTGCGTGAGCCGCGGGTGTCACGCGTCGTGGCCTACGCCTACGGATCGCGTCGTATGCGCAACTAATCCGCGATCCGACAAAGACGTACGCGAAAGTGTACAAGAAATCGCGAGAGGAAAGTTCGCGATCTTGTTTTTCCCGATGCCGTTGCGCGCGATAACGATAACGCGATGACCCCCAGGCCGCTTTTCATATTTGTCATCGGGTATCTCTATACCGCATTTTGCGCTCGAAAATAATTAAATTCAGGCGGAAACTTAAGACAGAGGGCTCTGCCGTGAACTGTGTTTTCTTCTTGTCTGATTTTTTACGGTTTGGAAAAGAAGGAAGTGCTCTTACAACACCGAATTCGATTCTGTATTTACCGGTATAGAACTTGATGGAAAGTGCATCGCGGAAGCTTCCTGCGTGATATAATACATTTATCAGATTCACGGTAGTACGTTGTGGATAATATAGTGCCCTGAGAACTCGGCAATGAAAGTGTTATCCGTGATACGTATCTGTAACATCAGTGGAAATTTACATTTTGAGGTAATAAAAAGTGATAAAAAGATATATTAAGATTGTATAAGAATCATTATAATAATACATATAATTTACAAAATTAATTGTTCTGAAACGCCATTAAGGAGGTTCGATCATTACTTGTGAGTCAAAAATGCGATTGAAATAAATGTCATTACAGCGATCCCGAATTATATGCAATATTAGTATAATGAATTGTGGATGTTACTTACGTGCTATATTCTTCGTCAATTATTAGTGTATAGAATATTAACAAACATATACTGGGGTATGAGAGCGTCAACGACTCGGGAATTGTTTATTTGGCCAACATTATAGGTTAGAACTTGTCACTTTGTGACAATAAGCTTTCTATACTCGAAAGTTAACTGAAAGCCTTCATTTTTTAATATGATTTACATAAACACTTTACACAAATAATCGCAAAACTTGAGCAATATTGACCTTATAGTTTTTTGTAATATTATTCAGAAGTTGACCACTTTTAGCCTGTACCCTTATGGAGAAAGTCTCTCCGAGGTAGATTATCACTGGTTAGTACACAAATAGTTAACTTTTAGGACTTTGAAAACTAGCATTTGATAAATGAAACATCAAGGATTGTGTAAAGACTTTAAAAATCGGACTTTACCGTGTGGATTGAAGGCTTTATCGTCACAAAGTTCAGGTCCCAGCGTAGAATAAGCGATTCTCGAGTCGTTGACGCTCTCATACCCCAGTATATGTTTGTTAATATTCTATACACTAATAATTGACGAAGAATATAGTACGTAGGTAGCATCCACAATTCATTATACTAATATTGCATATAATTCGGGATCGCTGTGTATGACATTTATTTCAATCTCATTTTTGACTCACAAGTAACGATTGAACCTCCTTAAAATTATTATACACAATGTTTTAATTACGTTAATTTACCGAGACATGATAGAAGTGCAGAAAAAATATATTACATGAGAATAAAAATGTTATATCGATAATCTTTAGATCATAAAAATTCTAGCTTCAAGAGTTAATTAATTAGATACGTGTATAAAATATATACATAAGTTGAATAATTTATCTAAAAAGATTTGTTACATTGTATATTTAATAATAATCCAACGCGCTTTCTCTTTCCTACTCCCAGAACTACATAACGCAGGATTGTTCTCATGCCGCTGTGTGTGGATCGCAAATTCTCGCGCGTAGTTCGTAAAATATTTGTATCTTCGCTTTCACTTTCATTTTCCTCGCAAACGGCATTTTGTTCAGCTGTCGATAAAGCGACAGCAGAAAGTGATAATCCTCGTCTTGGTACACGCCTTGAGATCTTGCGTTTTCCTTACTTACCGTACTGTCGACGTTTTTATTACCTGATTTACATCGCAATATCCGATCGAGAAAACGCGGTCGTTGACAATTTGACGGCAAGCTAGCGGTGCGTTCGCACGCGATCGTTATCAAGATCAAGGAATAAGTGCCTAACTGACGAGAAAAGATTCTCGAATTCGCGACTCCTCCGTAGGGATGCGATCACGCGAATCACGCGATTGATCGATAGTTTCCCGATTTTCTTCTTTCTTCTGCTATTTGCATAGAGATTTTATCCCGCACATTTAACGTGTCGATGAACGAATTAATGATAAAACAGCGCGTTTGATTGGCAGATAACCACTTTCGATCGTAGACGACTTTCAATTACATTCTGTACGATATTTGTGCTCTTTGACACGTTACACTGAATTTCTCGTGGAGTCACTCCTCTTTCGCTTTCAGCTTTCTCTCGAAG
>JASTWK010000542.1:0-119820 GCA_030770225.1 Temnothorax unifasciatus | reverse complement strand
ATGATGCGTGAGTAAAAAACTCTGCAAGACTCTGGCTTTCGTTTGCGCTTTACAAAACCGAATTTTGTACCCGTACTCGTATCGTTATCAATAATTTCTGCGTGGTCGACATTACTTGTACATGAGCGTGAATAAATTGCATGTTATGTTTTAACCCTAGGTATACACAGTTTTATTTTGTCTATACACTTATACAGTGTGGGTCTCGAAGACCTCATCCACATTTTTCATCGGAACTTCAGTAAAAATGAATTTCAGTTTATTTATTTATTTTTTTTAATTGATCGAGAATTGATCGAGAGTCAATCATCATGGGCCATATAGGCCCATAATGTATAAAAGTCGATAGAATTAAAGAGTTCCGAGATATACGAATAAAAGAAGAGAATGTATGGGACAGAAGTCTCGGAACGCGAAAAAAAGATAGGCTGGGGTCTTGGAGACTTCAGTGTGCCTAGGGTTAATAAGCAGCACTGTGCTACTGCATTCTCGATGCTGCATAGCGACGATTGAAATCGATATAATTTATATTTTTATTTAAAAACCCGTATATATGCAGTACACAGAAAGAACAGTTTTTGCTGAAGTATCTAAAAATTTAGCTAGATACAGATCTGAAAATAATTTGTTGCATCATTCAAATAATGATGTAAAGCAATCAAACTGATTAATAAAATATTAAAATTTTTACAGCATTGCTATCATACTTCAGCGACCTATTATAAATATTTTAATGGTGCAACAAAATTATTTTTAACAATTAAAGTTATTTAATCGACCGTGACTGGGAATATATAACGTCTTTTCGATATGAACATAGAAAAATTATTTTAGACTGTATTTAGAATTTTTAGATACTTTAGCAAAACCGTTTTTTCCGTATGTAGATTAAGGGCGTACATTTCCATGATGTGTGAATAAGAAACTCTGCAAGTCTCCGGTTTTTCTTTGCGCTTTACAAAACCGAATTTTGTACCCGTACTATCGTCTTGGAGACTTTACTGTGCATACCTAGGGTTAATAAGCAGCACTGTGCTGCTGCATTTTCGATGCTGCATAGCAACGAAGAAATCGATATAATTTTATTTTTATTTAAAAAATCGTATATATGCAGTACACAGAAAGAATAGTTTTACTGAAGTGTTTAAAAATTTAGCTAGATACAGATCTGAAAACAATTTTGTTGGTTTATGAAATAATTATGTAGAACTTAAAACTAATTGCTAAAATGTCAAAATTTTTTACAGAATTATATTTCAGCGACTTACTATAATTATTTTAATGTTGTAACAAAATAATTTTTAATCTGTATATCTAGCGAAATGTTTAGATATTTCAGCAAAACCATTCTTTCCGTGCACATATTTTTATCAAGGTCTAAAATCGCTAATATATATCACTAATGTAAAATGTACATAAGAGAAGCCAGTTGTTGCCCATTTGTCACCCATTAATCTAATAATTTCTTTATCTGAACGTTGTTGGAGTATTATCGAATCATTGGAGAATCTTAATATCTTGAGTTCTACTGATCGAGATTCAGCGGAAAAGCAAATATGTGTAATATATGAGAAGCTTGAAGTAGTTCAGGATGTCTCTACTGAGATTACCTGGAAAAGGAACAGACAGTATTTGAACATTTTTAAAGAAAGAGAAAGTTACGACAAATGGATTAACAAGGCGTTAATATTTATTTTAACTGGCTCAGTAGATTAGTGTGATTATGGCATTTAAAATTATCATATGAACGTTATTTGTTACCTTATATATTATCTTTTGTGAATCATGGCAGAAAGGACAAAAGGTTTGTGGACACATATTTGTCTCATGTGTTGGCGCCGAGCAACTCTCCCTTAAGGGTTTTCAATCCCATTTAAAGCATGAGATTTTGAGATATCTTTTACTTTAGCCGGGGTGTCGGAGTTGGCCGGCCTTGCAACGTGGGAGAAGCGGACGTGATTCCCGCCACCGTTACGCGTCGATCCCCGGCGCCGGGCATGCTTAAAACGCAGTGTCCGTGCACTGCGTTTGACACAGATGGATATCCATTCACGAAATAACTTTATTTCTATTTTATTTTGACACGGCTACTGGGGGCAAGTCTTGTCGAGACCGTGGACATTTTCGGACGTGTTTTGTCCTGAATAATTTTTGAAGATTGTTGATGCTATCAGCGCCGAGTTTGGATTGAATCTTTCGAGTCTGTATTATTATTTTCGATTTGTTCTTGGCCGCTTTGTGATCCTGAGGAGGATTAGGTGCCATGAAATTTACAAAGAAGAAGAAGAAGGCTATTGGAGTCCATGGCTACTCGTGGCATGAGTCTTGTGCGTCAAGAGGTGTAATATTTCTATACCCGATAACTACCGCCTATTTTCGAGGAGACAGCTACGCAGTTACTGGGTGTCCTCGCACTAACCGAGTCATCAGTCTTGCATCAGTGCTTGCAATGCCCGGACCATACGAGAACCCGGGCGTGAAGATTCATTCTTGGCTTCTTCATATTTACTGCGTGTTGGGGAGCAAACGGATTGACAGCCGAGAGCTTAGCTTCTCAGATAACCGTGCCCTTCCTTGGCTCCACAAATCACCAGCGGGACTTGAACCTGTATTACTACAGATTCTTAAGAGGCGCAGTCAGATTGCCATTGACGCTACTTGGTTACTGCAGACCGCGCTGGCCAGCCGACATCAGATTTTGCGACCGAGCCGCACTGAATTGGAACAGTTCCATTGCAGCGCTCCAGCGAGATCACTGGGAGGTAGGCGCATAACTTGACTGGGAGAGGCTATATATTCGCCTCACCAGACCAAAAACTGACTTTAACCCCAGGCTCAAAGAGACTCGTGCAGAAATCAAGGGTCTAAGACAACCTGACTTCTCCGATAAAATACGACAGTGCTCGCGCTAGTGTAGTTTTCAGGCCATTTGAATCTTCGGATTGTAACACGGATTCGCCACTTTTTTTCGCGTTTCTTTTTGCCACGATTTACAAAAGGTAGTAGTTTTGCCACTTGTTCGCAAACGCAGCGAGGCCGCCGTGGCTATCGTGATTATCGGTAGTAAGTCCGACCGAGGAGAACGAGTACGTACATATGCGATCGCGAACTTAACGCGGATCGGCGAGCGACCGATCGATCGGCCGCGGGTACACGGCCTTCGACCACGTAATCTGATTGATCGTTTCTAGTTTCGCCGGCGTGAACTCGCTTCTAGTATTATGGCCACGCCAAGTAAGACCATTTCCGCCCGTTTGCTGAGTGGACGTTGATGATACGCCTCACTCGTCATACGTAAATGCGAATCTGCACGATTCACTTGTAACGATTATTCCGGGAAGATCGACCGGCAGGAGAGAAAGAAAAAAATTTAATCTGTAAACAGTACACTGGAAAAAACAACAAAAATCATAGTTACGAGTTGGAAATGTTAGCGATTGTCAAGCCGTAGAAATATTTCATATGTATCTATACGGGTTGGAATTTGCCGTCGTGATCAATTGTAACGCCCTAGTGCACGCGGTTAATAAAGCGAACTTAAACCCGAATAAGCTAGATGGACCTTGAGATTGCGGGGCTATAAGTTCAAGGTCGCCCATCGCGCGGGCAAACAAATGATACATGTAGATGCACTCAGCAGGCAGGTCGGCCTGGTAGAGGCTTACCGTTAGAGCGCGAATTAAAAATCAGATAGCTGCGCGATCATAGATTGAAGGAAATATCAGAAAACCTAGAGTTCGGAGATAATGAAAAATTCGAACTTATAGACGGTTTAGTTTATAAGAAAGGCGATGATCGCCCTCGATTCGCCGTACCGGGCGATATGATTATAAGAGCATACCGTGATGAGATGAAATCGTCGTTGAAAAAAAAAAAACGGCAAAAAACCACACGATTGGAAATCTTATCTAGGTACAGCTCAATATGTTATAAACAATACGATATACGTAGCTATTAAAATGTCACCGTCAAAATTGTTATTAGGCTATGATCAACGGAACCAGGTTGATGCAGCGATAGTTAAATTTAATAAATTTGATTGCAAAAATACATTTCGATCCCGACAAAAGGGACGAGAATTACTATGATAGCTGGCATCAAAGTGTCAACCTGGTGATCACGTTATGATTCGCGATACACAAGTGAAACCGACCGAAAATCGTAAACTTAAGTCTAATTATAAGGGACCATACATGATTTTTGTTAACATGCCTTATTCGGGACGAATGACGTGTCAGAAGGGCCGAACTGTAAGAAACCCGTTAAGATTAGTCACATTGGCACCGTAGCTGGCAGACCTGCGGAAATGACCTCGGGAAGAGACATCACGCCGAACAGGCGTGATCAGAGCCGAACACGGAGCTCGTTGCTCTGATTGCAAATGCGCGGACAGACGATCGTGAGCTGCGAAAGGTAGAGGTAGACCGTCTCTGGTTGCGCGCTGCGGTGCCTACCGTATCGAATCGTGTGTAACGAAACTAAAATAATTTGTATAAAAATAAGCACATTTAATTTTATTATCCTGACATTTTATCGAGTTGATCCTAAAAAACAAATAACAAAAAAAAACAAAAAATATATAAAACAAAAAAAGCAAAAAGAACAAAAAAACAAAGAACAAAAAACAAAAGAACAAAAAACAAAAGAACAAAAAACAAAAGAATAAAAAACAAAAGAACAAAAAAACAAAAAGAACAAAAACAAAAAGAACAAAAAACAAAAAGAACAAAAAACAAAAAGAACAAAAAACAAAAAGAACAAAAAACAAAAAGAACAAAAAACAAAAGAACAAAAAAAAACAACTCAAGGTATTGGTTTGAATTTTATGTTATAGTAATCCTATACTATTTTTATTTATATAGAGTATGTAGATTAATGATTATATGTATAGAATACTTTGTTATAAATTGTAATTGCAAACCGTTTTATCATACACTGTAAATCCAAGTGTGTTGTTTCTGCACGCATAAACGTTTGAAATGACACATTTGACTGAAGCTCGTTTTACATGTTTTGTTGCGTGTTAAATCAACATGTTTGATTGTATTAATATGTTCACCCGTGTTAAATGGCATCATTCAAAACGACGGAAATGTGTAAGAAATGTGTAAGAAGAGTTTTAGTTGAAATAACACACTTGGATTTGCAGTGAATTAGCCGTATAGAAAAAGAATTTCTCATTATTTTATAAAATTATACTTTTTAAATGAAAGAATGTTACGCACGTTGCACGTAACTTTCTTCAACTTTTAATACACCATGAACGTCTATACTCGATGCATTAAATTATGCGTTTCATTCGTTGATATTGTTTACGATAATCTTATCGTCGCATCTTTAATCGATTATACGCGTATATATCGATGTTGCGAGATTTATATCAATATTATTCGTATAACGAATTCTTTCCGTGAATATATCTACAATTTAAGGTCGATTTAGACATAACCGTGCCGTGCCCGTACCGTTTACGGACAGAAAAATTTAGACTTGTTTCACACGTAGGTATCCGGCACCGGACTACCAATGCCGGCCTATCCGATCAATTTTCTTTGTTTTCACAAATCGGCTATCGGACAAACGTGTAAGTGCTCTCATATTAATCTATACACTTTGCGATCGGATACCCGGCGTTAGTAGTCCAGTGTCGGATACGTGTGAAACGGGGCTTATTTGAATTTTATTTGTTGCATTTTCGAATGTCTTTGAATTCTTAACTAGTAGCCGCATCGCCACTAGTTAGTGGTAGAGTTGCAGGCGTTTTGATGGGAGTTTTAAGAAGATATTCGACTTCGAAGGTTTGCCCTGAATGTCATTTGCGTTTTGATGATGATTTTTTAAAACAATTCTAAGGTTTTGCAGTTTTTTACTTATCAGGAACTCTAGTACTCGTCAAAATGTTTCAGATGAGCTATTTTTTTTTTGTTTCTTCGTGGGAAGAGGGAAAATGCCTCGCGCATTCAACCGGGGGCCGTCTCCGGGATATGTGGGGCTTGCACCCACTAAAAACTTTCTCCCCTAAACACAGAGCACTATAGACCATGGTCATGTTACGCGGGTCTACGTGGCATTACATCACGCAAAATAAAAGGCGGCAATAACCTTAATATATTTCACTAAGAAATCCCAGACACCACGATCTAAGTAAGGTCACACACACACACACGTAGAGGTCTTGATACGTGTGAGCCAAGTGTGGACCAACCGGCATGAAAGCCAATTTAATTTAATTTCGAGACCGCTCAGGCGGCCAGGTGGGACTCGAACCCGCTTTTTCGCGGTTATAAGTCTGGCGCTTTACCGCTAGACCACTGCCGTCCAAAAGGAGCTGACCGGGACTCGAACTCGGGATCCTTTCAGATGAGCTATTAAAAACTATTTGGTCTTAAAGTTAAGTGCGAAGTTAGCATTTCATTTTTTAATTGCCTTTTTCAAAATGTTAATCGCCGGAACTTTTTATAAACAAAAATACTTTTTACTCTTCGAAAAGAAGCTGGACTCTAATCAGAACTAAAAAATTTTAAAGTAGGGGTGCGAACTTTACATACCCGTCTTCGTCAGTATCTGAATTGTCGTGAAACATGTCATAGTTTGTTAGACATTGCGTTTGTCTTTCTTCTGCAGCTCGAATGTTTGGTGGAATCATTAATTGTACAGCAACTGGTGATAGTTTTTAATTTTTTGTGGCAATTTTTGCAAACTAAATATATATATGGATCAGATGTGATCACAAGCCGAAAATAAACATTCTCCATTGTTTTTGTTTGAGAGCACTTTCTCGAGAAGTCTTTTCGAAACCTTTTTATGTACTTGTTCATTGCTTTTTGAGCATCTTCAGACATTTGCTCTATCGGCAACAGAGCAGAGGCTATAATTTTCGGTCCATGAATTAATAGTTTGTGTACGGAAGTTGGCATGTAATACCATTCATATGGCTCGACGAATTTTCTTGCAGTTTCAACTGCATATTTTTCAATTTGATGAAGTGTATATCAAGATCACACGAAATTGCTTGTAAGATTACGTAAAATCTTTTTATTAAATTTTTATCAATTTTTGTTATAGAATCAGATATTGTCGCGTTTTCGAAAAACCGATGAGCTGTATTTCTATTATTTTTGCCAAGTCAATACATCGTTTTCTTTTCACAAGAAGTTCGTCCAAAGCTAAGGATTCAACAATTGCTGTGTCAATAACATTAGAACTTTAGTCATTTATGCGTGTGTGAGAGGAATGTGAGGTTTATTAAAATACTGTTTTTAGTCACTTTTGATTTATTAAGTCTTTACAATTAACGCGATAAGCACACGTTATATGTTCGCGAGTCTCAGAGTCGAATCCTCTTGTCTTTTTCGCCGGCATCGCGAGATAGCTCTTTCTTCTCAGGACTTCGTGTCTTTCGAGAAGTCTCTCCTCAAGTCGTGATTGGTGTAACAATAAATTATTAGTTCCGCGAATGTTTATTTATATTCTTTTTATATGTTATCTTATCCATGTTTCTTATAAACGTTTTTACATATTTTTCTATCTTTCTTTATTTAAGACCTTTCTATTATTTAATTTACTTTTTTTTATATAGAATTACTTTTCGGCGGTTAAATATATGACGATGTAATCGCCACAGAACTATAATGTAATCTAAATCTGATATACATTGCAAAGAACATACTACTTGTGGCTGAATAACGACCGTCCATTTCGTTAATCGGTGCAAATGGAAGATAAAGTTTATCGCTGACTAATAAATTTTCACTATATACAGTTGGATTCTCTGTAAGTGATGCTACTGCGAGTGATTGCTGCATGTCATAATCACTAAATATTGTTGGTATGGCGCAGCTGTCTAATCAGGGATGTTTGAACGAAACCTGAAAAAAAAAAATATTAACAACGAAAATAAACTGCACAAAAAAATGATATAGCTAGAGAAAGTACGAAAAAACTCACTTCTGCAATGACTTTTCCGTTTGCATCGTGTTTAACGTATTTCCTGATTATATATGTTTGTCCTCGAAATGTTTTTTGCAAATAAAATGCGAAAATTTCAATTTCAATTCGCCAGGTATCGCGGCCTTTCCATTGTTTCAACATACCAGCTTCATCCGGGACTTTAAAAATAGATTTACTTTTTACATTGGATCCCTGTTGATTTCCAAGAGATTCCATTTTCAGGTATGAAGTATTGTTAGAACTGCTAGGACCGGCATAATTTGTTTTATCTTCATCTTCTGATCCTTGTTGTTCACTGCTGGACTGTCCACAGTGCCCACATTTGCCCACATTGGATCCCTGTTGATTTCCAATAGATTTCATTTTCCTGCAGTCCTCGCCCGCGGGTTTTAGGGCGTGAAAGCATCACCTATGATCCTTAAGAATTCTTTTACTGATTTTATTGTTTCGTCATATATTTTGCAGTCGATTTTTTGGCTAATAATTAATTACTTATTTCGAGTACTATTTTCGTATTAAAAGCACTGTTTTTAACGCTTTCAATACTTAATAAGTAATTAATCACTATAGCCAAATAATCACTTACAGTATTAAATTTCTGTAAGGGTAGAAGATCGTAAATAATAGAAATCCACTCTTGGCCACGTACGGCTTCTTCTCATGTTATTAACAATTAGTTCGCTTTAAATTTCATTTACATCCTCTCTCTTGCAATGCGCAATTCGGTTTCGATGTTTAATTTATTACGCGTATATCTCTATTAAGAGATTCTATAGAAAAACTTGATTCTTCTTCAAAGAATTCGATCTGTCGTGGATGTCGTGGATATTTTATCAATAATTTTTTTAATGATTTGTGCGTCCTCGCCTGAGGTCAAAATCCATATTAAGTTGGTAAATACTCTAATTTTTTTGTTACTTTTAGCCAGTTTTTTTTCGAACTTATTAAGCCTTGAATTGAGCTGTTCGTTTGATTTCTTTAATTCTTCGTTTGATTTTTTGAGCTGTTGAATCTGTTATTGAAGTTTCTCGTTTAATATTTTTAATTCTTTAATGGCATCGATCTTTCTAAATGAGCCTAATGACCTCAATGATTTGGTCGAAAGCAATCTCGCCATTTCTTTCCGCAATACAGGAATTCGCACAATCATGTTCGCTTTAATACAAAACAATTTAAATAAACAAGGTTGGCGAACAAGCAAGGTCTTTGTGCTTCAATTATTATATTATACAAATTCCAAACATATACATATACAAACGTTTTGGCTTTAAACATGGCCTTCTTTAGTGTGAAAAACAATTATAACTTTGGTTGTTAAACGGAAATTAAATAATTAACGGAAATACTGAAGTCTTACATCGATATAAATTATAAACCATTTACATATCTGGCTGCATACAGCAGACTCGCTTAAAGGAACGTAAATTCTTCAATTATTAATTGACTGAGATAGTCTTTGCATTGCGATCCTAAATTAATTTCAATCAAAGATTTATTATTTTTATTTTGTGAGAAATTTATTTCAGGCAAATATTTTAAAAGATCTGGTTTAAAATTTTTTATACAGATATTAATAAGAAAATCAATTACTTTTGATTGCAAAAAATAAATCCTTGTTTCTTTAGCTTGAAAAAATGCATTAAAGACATTAAAAAATTAATATATATTTTAAGAATAATAAATATGCTTTTATGTCTATGTTCTGCATCACAGATAGAAGATATATTTCCCCGATTCTTTTCAGTTACAACCATTTCATTCAAAAAATATTTAATAGTATCCCAATATTCAAGAATTTGTTCAACACATTAGTGGCGAGAAAGTCACCACGTTTCTGCTAATTTTAAAATTTTATGATTTGTTTCTTGAAAACATTTACGAAATTCACGAAAAATAGCTATACGCTTCGGACTACTATTAGTATATTTTGCAATTTTTCTTAAAAATTTGTCGCAAACTGAAGGTATTTTTTCACATGCGGCATGCGCAATCAATGCAGCGGAATGGCATGGACATGAAAGTGTGGGCTACTTAGTGTATGCGGTTATCTACCTTATCACTACTTATTTATTAAGGCGATTTCATCTGGTCGGGTCCAGTTAACATGTTTATGTTTCTTTGTCCGTTACTTGGGTCGACGAAAACAGTGCGACTCGCATTCGTGATATTCCCGCTTCTGTATGTTGCGTTCACAAGGAGGTGTCCGTTGTAAGGCATATGTGGCATTGCAGAGTAAGGAGTTGGCCCACGGATAATGTAATCGCAAAGGGGTAGAAAGGAAGGTGATACATTTTTCATTATAACGATGAATATATATTTTACACTATATACATGGGTTTATCGTGTCAGTATATCTCTTTACTTTATATCCACCGCGTTTCTTGGTCTGCGTGCCTGCATCAATGCCTTTCAAGGGACTAGTTTGCGTTGCTGTCGTGTTCTTCTTAACGGGAGAAGATAGTAGTCGAGAGATCGCGGATGGAACGTTCCAAGTAAGATTTTTTTTTTCCTCGCTTAAATCTACGATTGCCTTGGGTGTAGCTGGACGAGAAGAGTTACGCGGAGGTGAAGAGGAAGTGATCTCCTGATACTTTGCCCTAGAGGTAGGCTTTGGAGGGTCGATGCGATGGCTCGGACCTGTAGAACGACTGGAACTTAGTTCTTTTAGTGGGTCGAGTTTTATCCTTTTGGTTGATACCACCTGTAGCGGCATAGGCTGAGTTTTACACCGCTTAGTGGGATCTTCATCTTGCGTTTTAAAACGCTTTTCATATAGTCGCGACGTTTTATGCGGGGTGGACGTGCTCCGAGGATTGGCGTTTGACGCCAGGATACGAGCCGTAGGCGACCAAACGCTCCGTGAGTTGACGAGCGTTCACGCGCTATTGCCGTAGGCGATCTAGGTTGTGATTGTCGTTCAACGAATGATGGAATACAAATTAGGTCTGCCGATGATGTTGTTGTCAGTCATCGCAAAGGCGGGAGAAGCGACCGAAAAAAAGGACGTCCACGATGATATCTCGCGGCAAACAAGCTAACACGTTAATGAGGACCCGCACAGTGCGAAGGAAGGGAAGAAAAGAACCGAAGAACCGAATAGAACGAAAGGGGTAAAGGGGAAAACGAATCGAGCAAATACCACGTCGTACGATGACAACCCCGGATGTGTCGATAGTATCTCGACATTAAGTAATCAGCCAACGCAAGTAACTCGCGCTGTATGTACAAGTAAGGAAGTCTATATGCCTCAATATTGGCCATTTACGGAGGGGTGAAACTCTTAAAGAGGATTGAGCAACCTAAACAATTGCCCATAATATCGCGAGGTATTGCACAGATGCAACCACCGATATTTTTATGTAACACTTTAAGATTGCAGCTCTTTATCTTTACATTTAATAATGCAATTGATTGTTTTGTAAAAAATTTGCGAATTTTACGGTATTACATCAACATTACACTCTAATGGTCCGTGTCCACCTGCGAGTAAAAACTCGATAGTAGCTCTCGAGTGATTTTCGCACATTGGACATACTCCTGAGAGTACCTAAAATATTCCAAACTACATGGAAAAAGATGATGCTTCAATTAAACGTCCATAAAATTGGAAACTGTGCGACTAAATATTTGGGACGCATATTTAACTCGCATTTTGGGAATAAGCCTGGGAATTATATGTTTATCTGTTATTTTTTCCATTTGTCTGTATTTCATATAAGAGTTTTTGTCAATCTCATATGTCGTTATAATATCGTCCCAAGACGCATATTTCTTACTAGGAATACATTTTATACTTTTATCTACATCTAAATCCTTGGTTAGAAGATTATTTCTAATCCCTTTTAACAAGTGTACATAATCAAAAATAGGTACAATTTCGTGATTATTTATGATAAAGCTATATTCTGAAACAGTAAAACGTTCAATCTCTGTATTGCAGATGTAACAAAAAACGTATTAACAAAATGTTTGAATACTGATAAAGGTATATATGTTGTTGCGCTCGCCGCACGGAAGCGCCCGTCTCGCTCTCACTCAGGGTGACGTCCCATGGCACGTATTTTCCGCGTAACGCGTACCGCGTAACCAATCAGAAGCGTTCCGCGTTTTCTGTTACGCGGGATTGAATCTCTTGTGTCCCATGAAGCATAAAAAGGCGGCAGCGTGCGAAGCAATTTGGACTGCATTACATGATAAGCTTTTATAAACTTTTTATAAAATTATAAAGAAATGGAAAGAATTGAACTTACTTATAAATATAGTAATGTTTTTAAATTATAAATGTAAATGTATTAACTCTATCCGTAACAAAAAATATTCTAATAAATACCAAATATACCGAAAAATTGGATAAACTATAATAATAAACTTTTATTATAATTGTTTCAACAATTTTTTAAATTTTATATATGAACAAAACTTTGTAGAACTAAACTGTTTTAAACAAAACTCATCTTGCAAATAATAAAATATACAGATTGTGTCTACTCACTTGAGTATTGGTTGCAAGTTAAATCAACATAATAGCTTACTTAATAGCTTCATAACTTAATGGTAATACTTTTAAATAATACTGTCATTTAAATTATAACGAAATACTATAATTAACACTGCACTGTACTGTACTATAACTAAAATAAAGCCTGTTAATTTTACTCTATTTCTTTAGTTTCTGCTTCTAAAACCATTTGTAAGATTTTTATTTCTATTATAGCTCTTTTTCGATATGGCAATCTACGTAAAGCTTCTCCCAACATCTTTAAAAAGCCATCCATATCTGGCATCTTCAAAACATCTAATAGGGCTGTTTGTATTTGTAATGGTTGATTGCACGATTTTTGTTCTATAATTATAAATAATAATATTAGAGCTTAAAATAATCTAAATCGACGAAATATATAAATAGATACAAAATATATAATTACCTACTTTTAGTGGTGGTTGTTGATATAGACGTCGGAATATCAAACGCAGAGCTTGTCTTGGCAGTTGATACCTCTAAGGATATGGACGATTCAACCTCTGAGCAATTTGTATTTTCTGCATCAATTGCGGAGCAGAACTTGGTTGCAAACTTTGTTGTTGTATGGATACTTCAGAAGGAACAGTATTTTCGTTTGAAGATCCTTCAGCTTTATTTGATAATGTATTAATTGTTCTGTAAAATAATTGTTAATTATTCTTAAGTATATTATTACTAATTATTGTAAACTAAGTATTGTTCTGTTGTAAGTTGAACAAAATCGAATTTCTTCTATCGTGACGCTGGCACTGAAATGTAGTCAGTGATTATTTGAACCACACATCGTATCCCGCGTCCGCCAGAATCAATGCTAAGCTTTTCTGCGGCCCAGGAACGACCCAACATGCCGAGCTATACAGAAGGCCGTGCATCACAAACGCCACGGGTTTTTGCACTTGCGAGTTATTGAAATTAGTACGTCCTGTTATCTCCCCCCCCCCCCCCCCCCCGATGTATTTCCAAGATATAACCGTCCGAAGTGAGTACCTCGTGCAGCTCCCCATTGTAACCGAACTTGCTCACTAATTGCAAAATGGTAAGTGACGTATCTGCCTGTGTGGCTGCCAGAAATTCCGGATCTTCGAGTTCCTTGATCATCGGTATCTTATCTATCAACGGGACATCCGGCAACTGGTCCATCGAGAAATACGGCATCGGGCTGGCGGATGCCAGGATCAATAGCAAGAGAATCGGCATCGTTGATGTCGCGCGACGAGATCATTGCTGCAGGAGATCGGCCACCGCCGATGGGCCAGGGAGTATTGTGGCGGTGTGGGTCTGCTGTTCTGTATAATATTTTATAGTAAAAATTAAAACACTACATACGAATTAGTTTCAAGTACGTCGTCTAACGGTTTCATCAACTCATAAAATCTATAACTGCATTTAAAGTTTGCAGAAGATGCATCAGATCCACTTGGCACATATTCTTTTAGTTTTCTTTTAGCTCTAATGTAACAATCACGATGGTATTTCCATCTTTTCTGCAAATCTTTGATGCTTTTATCACCTAAGTATTCGATTTTAAATTGTGTTATACAAGTATCAAAACAAATTGTAACAATAATTTGATTATATACTCAATACACATATTTGTAGCATCCAACATAAATTATAATATTAGACTGTACCACCAAGTGTGTTCTTCACTTCTTCCCATAATGCTGAATTTTTCAATTTTGACCTTTCTTTTATGTTTAATCTATGATTATACAATGATGGTCTATCTAAAACTGTCATTATGAGATATTCATCAAATTCAGTATGAAAATTTTGAGATGACAGTGGCTCATGTACTGTACTTTCAGTTTCATTTGGTTTAAGTACTATAACAGGAAATTTAATAATAATACTTTATATAATATTTAAATTAATATGTTATGTGTGTGTGCGTGTGTGTGTATATATCTGTTTATACCAATAGTAGTTACGGCATTTTCATCAATATTCAATAAATGTTTAGTTTCATCATATGCTTTGAAACACTCATGTAATAAAATATTTTGACATTGACTTGCCATCAACCAGCCACAATATTCACATCGAATTTGCTGCAAATATTAATTGAAATAATAATAAGCAACATATTGTAGTTTTACACCAATATATTGTCTTATCAAAAAAATACATAATAAATACAGCATAAGTAAAAATAAATAAAGCACAAAAAAGAATAATGAGATTTTGATAAAAGATTTAGAAAAATTCGAAACTTAAAGCAAAAATTATTTTAAAAGCTATTACAAATAGTAATCTCACGCCTAACTTAACTGGAAAAAGTAATCGCTAATTAATAAATTAATATAAGAATTTTCCATTATTAATATCTGAAATTAGTTTTTACTATTACATCAAAACCGATTTTATAATAAATCATTAATTAAAATAAATTAATTTGCTTACTACATTCTCCATGGTAAACACAGGTTGAACACAGACAAAGAGTCACATACATACACATTGATACACATAAAACCGCGTAATACGCTAAAACTGAACGCGAATTGTAGCGCAGGCGTTATGAAAAACGCGTAACGCCGCTGATTGGTTACGCGATACGTGTTACGCGAAAAATACATGCCATGGGACGTCAGCCTCACACTTGCGCAGGCACACGCGTACTCCCGGTCTCGCAAAATGAAGCGGACTCGTATTAGGAAAAGAAGTAATTTATTAACAAGATACAGCTCGGCTCGCGAAACATCGGCTGTCAAGCTCGGCTCGAAATCTGAAGAGCGAATCGAAAACAAGCCGGTTGTTAAGGGAGGATCTTCGACTTCAACTCGTGCAACGGGTGTCTCAGCACGGGCGCAACACTATTATTGAATTATTCTTACTTGTAAATAAATTTCTCATTTTAGGCATCTTGTTGGTTTCATCTATTAAAGCGTTTATTGCTGCGATGTTTGTACCACCTTGGTCACGTATCACAGCAACGGCGATTAATCCACGCGCAGAAATTGTTGACAACCATTGTTTAATACACCGAATGAGTTGATATGTTTTTATGGCACTTTGACAAAAACCATACCCTAAGGGCATCTTATTTCCAGAATGAAGACATCGTAAGTAAAATGTAATACTATGATAAGCTATTTTTCTCTCGTACTATTAGTTTCCCAGTCCTCAAAACCAATAATTTTGTCTTGTTCTTTATTGTAAGACAAAGCTGGTTACAAAGACATTTCGTCCCACACGAGAGTAACGTACTTTTCTCTATCGTCTGTTATATTTTGCATTATTTCTCCAAGGTATTTCATTATTAAGGGAGTATATCCGGCTTGCATAGGAATATCTTGTAATTGTAATTCAATGTTTTAATGGATGAGTAATATAGGTATTTGGAAAGGAAAGTATAACATGCAGAGATCTCTTGTACAAACTGATGCAAAATACTTTGTCATTAGTTGTGAATCTTCGAGCCTATAAATAGATATTGAATACCACAATTATGACACACAATTGACGCACAACTATGTGCGTGTGATGTGTGCGTGCGATGTGTGCGTGCGATGTGTGCGTGCGATGTGTGCGTGCGATGTGTGCGTGCGATGTGTGCGTGCGATGTGTGCGTGCGATGTGTGCGTGCGATGTGTGCGTGCGATGTGTGCGTGCGATGTGTGCGTGCGATGTGTGCGTGCGATGTGTGCGTGCGATGTGTGCGTGCGATGTGTGCGTGCGATGTGTGCGTGCGATGTGTGCGTGCGATGTGTGCGTGCGATGTGTGCGTGCGATGTGTGCGTGCGATGTGTGCGTGCGATGTGTGCGTGCGATGTGTGCGTGCGATGTGTGCGTGTGATGTGTGCGTGTGATGTGTGCGTGTGTGTGATGTGTGCGCGCGCGCGCGCACATTATTCATTAATAATCTCAATATTCCGAGGATTATCTGGAAGTTCTCGGCCTGCGGCATCCAATGTATTGAGCAATGACATGTTAGGGTATTTGATATTTCCCTGATGTCGTGCAAAACCTAAGTACCACAAGACGCTGGCAACGTGTGCACGTGTGTACCTAGAGTACGAGCTCCAGACTGACACGTACAATAATATCCATTAATTGGCTCATTAGCATTGTCAGCAGCATTCTCATCATCCCTATCATCGATCTCATATGAAATGAAGATCTGATGTCTTGTTGCATTACGAAATCTAGAATACAACCTAATTCTCAGAAAACCTGGCTCGTTGAAATGTTGATCAAGTTGAAATTCTTCATCATTATCTCTTAGTAGCTTATTTCTGTAGCTTATTTTGGATATATGAAGGTGCTAGATTTATTTGATAAATGCCCACAGTCAAATTTTTCAAGCAATTTAAATCAAGTATAGGGAAATCTGCTACGTCACGATAATTGAGCCGTCTCCATTGGCCATTTCTTAGTCGCAAGTTATCTATTTCTACTCTCGCTTGTACGACATTAGGAGTTGTCGATTTCTGTAGCATTTCTCTAGCAAGCTGGGCATCTGCACCTTGCATTTGGATAATAGGATGATACCTGTTTAGTATAGCTCCAGCTAGAATCCATTAAGGTTTTTTGCGCGCTGCAGATTTATTGTTTGTGCTAAAAATTTGAAAACTGACCTCAAGTGGCCATTCCGTGCTTCGACCCAGCGATTTTTTGTGACGATACGTGAATCATTCGCGTTGGAAGTTGCCTTTGTGTATCCGTCGTCGACATTGCAGCTACCGCCGATACATCCGCTGCTGCCACATTCGCAATCTAGATGAATCGACTTACGTTTGGCGCTAAAGAGCGGTCTCTCGAAATTATAAATTTTAATGCGCGCCTCGATCGCCTCTCTAGTACGGGCCAGAATTCTGTCTGGCCAGAACGCCTCCATACTATTAAGGCATACAATTTTCCGCAGGCCAGCCGGCACTCAGACGGAGCCGTATTTAACATCCTGCGTGAACGCAGTTTCACGTTCCAGCGTGTGTAACAGGGTTTCCGGCATCCAGTTTCTAAACGCTATGTCGTCCAGTACACTGCTATTCATTTAATGCCTGGACTTCCGTTTGCCTGAAGTGACATTTCTAACGTGCTTATTCCCATCTATGTGAATCAATGAGTTTCAGGTTGCGCAGGTTATACGCATGAAAATGTCCCTAAAGAAACAGACTTAACCTATGATCGTTTCTGGCGTATTTGACAGTTGTGAAATAAAACGGTTTGATAATGTCTTTTAAGTGTATGTCTTTAATATGTATTTTGTAGAATATAACTTTTTACGTATTTTTTCTATATTTATTTTAATAAATGGATAAGTATTTGCTACTTTTTCATTTTGTTTTTAATTATTATTAACAATACTACATATATTTACATTAATATTACTATTATTTTATAATTTGTAAACGTTTACAAATTCAACTATGTTAATAAGTGATGAAACTTTATTACATTTTTTGTGAAATAATTAATAATATTAAACTTCAGCAACTTGTGTTTACAGAAATCGGCTCCGTTTTTGCGATCGCTGTTCTTATTATTGAAAAAAGGTCTTCTTGAATGTAATTGTCGGGATATAGATTTTCTTTGAATGTGGTTTTTCTCGATCTTTTATTTTCTACGATCCACTGAAATAGTTTCACTTGCTTCTTTGTATCGCTAAGTCTACAAGTTCACTATTTTTATATTACGTCTAATCGTAGCTACGATTTCGTAGCTTATCGTTTATCGGGAGAAGCTCTTTGCGAACGTGCAACCGGGCGGCGGTGGCGAGGACATCAGTCCAGCTACTAGCACAGAGGTCAACAGAGCGAAGGAGAAAGCTATGGCTGCGTCACGCGCGACGGTCACCACTCCGTCGCCGGGCGTGGTCAGGAAGCGGAAGCATTTCAGCGACGATGGCCCTAAGGTACCCGCGGCAAAGAAGCTGTACGAGAATCCTACCGCGGGAGAGCTGACTGAGGAGCAAACGCGAATTCTGAACGCGATACTCAGCGGGAAGAACGTGTTTTTCACCGGTAGCGCAGACACTGGTATCTACTGTCGTATCTACTGAGGAAGATAATCTCGGCCCTTCCCCCGGACGTGATAATGGCCACGGCGAGCACGGGAGTGGCGGCCTGTCACATAGGTGGAATTACGTTGCATCAGTTTGCCTGTATCGGTCTGGGTACCGCCACCAAGGAGAGATGCGTCCAGTTGGTCTCCCGTCCGTCCGCAGCTTCGATATGGAGGAGAACGAAACACTTGGTGATTGAAAATTTCTATGGTAAACGGTGATTTTTTTGACAAGATCGAGGCGGTGGCGAGACACGTGCACAGAACGGAAAGACCCTTCGGAGGAATACAATTAATCTTGTGCGGCGACTTCTTTCAGTTACCTCCCGTGTCTAGGACCGACGACAAGGCCAAGCTTTGCTTTCAGAGCGAGGCCTAGCAAAAATGTGTTCACTTTAATTTTGAATTGCAGACGGTCCATCGACAAAAGGACAAGGCGTTCGTGAAAATATTGAATAGCGTTAGGATAGGTAGAGTCACGGATGACATCGTAGATATCTTGAAGGAAACGGCGAAGCAAAAAATTGAAAGCAACGGAGTATTGGCAACTAGATTATTTTCGCACGTGAAGGAGGCCGATGAGATTAACGAATTTTAGTTGGATGAACTTAAGGTCGAGAGTAAAGTATATACAGCGTTAATTAATGCGTGTATTCTCAATCAGAGCCTCATTTTAGATGCGATACATATAGTCTTTAAGATACATTTTTATTTTATTGTCTATATTAGTTATATTTTAGTTTTAGTTTAGTTTTAACCAGTTTTAAAGATACCGTTTTCTTTGATAGTATAGCGGTTAATGTAACCCAACCTTTAGTTACTAGTCGCGGGCTGTGACATTTAGTGACCCCCATCTGGAGTTTAGTTTTGCATTGGGATGCCTTTATTGAGGCATTCATGTAATGTTGGACAGAGTTTTATTTTATATGCGACACATCTAGTTTTAGTTTCCTCTATGTAGACCATATGGGCACCCCCATGGTCATCTTTTATTGAAATAAAAAAAAATATACAGCGTTAGATTCCGATAGTTCTATGACGCACATGTTGGATCAGCAGCTGCCTATACCCGGCAAAGAACATGGCACCACTCTTAGTACTGAAAGTTGGCGCGCAAGTTATGCTGCTGAAAAATATAAATGTTAACAGTGGATTGATGAACGGAGCTCGAGGAGTTGTTAGTTTTAAAAATGATATACCGGTGATTCAGTTGCGATCTGGAACTCATTATGAGGCAAAGATGGAAAAATGGGCTATCAAAACCACTTCCGGTGCTGTCATACACCGAAAACAAGTTCCGTTAAAGCTAGCGTGGGCCTTTTCGATTCATAAAAGTCAGGACTTAACTTTAGACTGTGTGGAAATGTGTTTGGCGAGGGTATTTGACGCTGGTCAATCTTACGTAGCACTTTCGAGAGTACAATTCCGTCCGTGATTCTTTCTTCTTGTTCATGATATAGAAGCACAGGTCTCGTGGCTCGATAACGTTCATGGCCTCGGCGTGTCTACATTCCTATTGCCATTGAGCGGCGCGGTGTACCAAAGCCAAAAATATGTATTTTTTACGGTCAATTAAATGTAGACACATAAATTTAAAAAACATTTATTGGTTTTAAATTAAAGATATCAACTACATTTGTGTTCTTAATTTTAAATATATCGAATTATTTAAAGTAATAAATATGTTCTTTGTTTTCGACTGCTTGTTTTAAAAAAACAGATTTTCTTCATTATAATAAATCATTTTTTTATTTTTAAATAAATACATTTTTGTTTTAAACTTTTTCATATTTGATCTTAAAAATTATGATATTTTTTTCCATTCAAATAATAATTTATTTAATAAAATAAAACGTTTTTCTAAACAAAATAAATATTTATTTAAATCAAAATATTTAATTTCAATGAAATATATTTATTTCATCAAAAAAATTTTTTTTATCAGTGTATTAATAAATTGTTTTCGTACAGGTGTGGTCGAATTAGTACGTTTCAAAGAAATTGATTTAATTTTCGTCTTTGCTCTGCATTTTTTTATAAAACGCTTGAGATCTCTATTTCTGCGTCTCAATTTTACGACGACATTATACAAGGATTTAGCCGTGGGACTAAGATAACAAGCACGTGTCACATTTTGTTTGATCTCAAGTGTTTGCTTCTTCTACTTGAAGATTGTTCCGTATTTTTCTGAACATAATTTTTATTATGGATAACTTTATTCTGAGATTCCACTTCTAAACTTTCTGTCTCTTGTTCTAAGATTTGATTTTGTAATGTAAGTTCATTACCATTACTTTTCAGTAACAAATCTTGATGTTGCATTAATATTTGATTATGCTCTTGTAATTTGTCAAGAAGAATATTTTCAATGTGTGAAGGTTGGGGAACTTGATTTTGTTGTTATATATCTTCGTGTATTTTTTGCGATTGTTTATTTTGTGAATGTACATGTAAATTGTTATCTATTGTATCAGTTACTATGAGAGGTAATGCTGTCTCTAACAAGTAACGATGACGTGGAGAACGGGAGTAATCCGTTTTTGAAAAGTGTTTATGACATACATTATATGTTTGCAATTCCTGAGCACAATAATTTTTTAACTCAGTGTGTACACTACACATGCATTTATGTTTCACAAGCAATCAAGATGTCTATTACGGAAAGATTTCTTACGCTTCTAATTTTTAAGCGTGATGTTCATTACGGACATTATTTATTACACGCTTATACTCTTCAAGCGTGATGTCTACTACGGACAAGATGTTTTACACGCTTATAATTTTGAAGCGTGATGTCTTTTATAGACAAAATTTTTAATAATTTAATCATTCGCAGCATGTAGCCTTAATAAATACTGTGGTTTCTTTTAACAGCACTAGTGTATAATTTGTCCGCCGACATAAGAGAAAAATGTCTTCAATCGTCATGCTTACAGATGTTTCTCCTTTCGCCTTTGCTGACTTAAAAACGCAAGTAGCATTAACGGTAGCCGACGAAAGTTTGTTGCGATTTTTCGTTTTTAAATTAGTTAAGGTGGAAAACATTCTCTCTGCATCGGCATGCGGACAACCAGCTTACTAGTGACCAGGAAAAAGAAATGGACGAGGAATTATTCAAGAGTACATCGCCTTATTCGCTATTTAAAGATATAATTGGATTTTTTGAAAATCAATCGTGTTGTGTTAAATTTAAATTTCGTTTCTTGTCAGGTACAGTTAAAGACAACATTGATAATTCCGTTACGTATGTTTTTGTAGAAGACACAAGTGGAGACAAGCACTATTGTGAGAAACGTGAAAGCATGTGAGCAAACATGTATAAAAATTGTTAAATGTAAATGGATCGAGGAATGTTTTCGAAATAGTCAAATATAACATTACAGATTACCTGATTGATTATTAAAGATGTATGTATGTATATTGCTAGTTGTTTAACTATAAATATACCCTTTTATAACACCCTATTATTAGATTAATAAGATTTTTTTATATATTTATAATAGCAAATCTTGCCCTAGTAGACATTACGCTTAAAGTGGCGTAGATCGCCACAAAAGCGTTAATACATTTTTACACTTTTTTTTCAAGTTTTTTTTTAAATGATAAATGTTTTTCATGATAGAAGCATTATTGCATGACAAAGCAACAATATTTGCAAATGGTATTTGTATTTTCAACATTTCTTGTTTAAAGGCCTTTTCGTATGTATACGTGGGGGCATTTAACTTAACCTCTAGGTCCACAAATATACGCAATATTCGTCTCCACGCGCGACTATTTATACCTATTTAAATTTGTCATATTCTACTCGTCAACATTTATCGCGTAACAGTATTTTATTATGTAACTCGCATTTAAGCCAAATTTCGATACTTGTATTCCTCGGAGTATTTAAATCTCGGAGTAATGCTGATATTTGTATTCTTAAATAATTTTTCCTACGCGTCCTTGCACCTGAGGTCCTTTTTACGCAAGACTTTGGTGACCAACTCAGCGAACGCACCGTAGTTCTGCTCGATAACACTGTAATTCGGTGCACCTCGGTGCAGCTCGGCTCGACACGCGCGACTTCCGGAGGCTCCCCTGGGCTCAATTTTTGACGAATCAAGACGAGTCACCGCTCATATTTTTCGTTTTTTCAAGCCTACAACTTTCTTACAAGCGAAAAAGTGCTATCTATTAATCGAAACGAGATAAATGCAAAAAACCGCGAAAATTTTGGTTCCCTCTCCCGCCCTCAAAAAGCTCTGGGTCTCTTGATACGACAACTCAAAAATAAGTTTTTCTAAACACCCCCAACACGCCTAAAAAGGAATAAAAAAGTTCGCATCGCTTTCATAGCAAAAGCCTTTTTTTGGTCTAATTTGACTGGCCGAGAGATTCCGCAACCACGGGTGAACATCACCCCGTCGTTCACCGATTCGTCCGACGTTTCGTCCACGCCGCGGGGCGACGCCACGATTTCCGCCGAGCTCGGTATCGACGACACTTCGCCGATCACTTGCACATCACTTCTATCCGACTGTCCGAGTCACTGTCACTCGTACGTCCGCCGGGCCGACCCGTCACCCTGGACATCGCGGCGCATCGTCCAGGTTAAAACACACCGGATTTTCAAATTGACGGTGGATTCTGGTAAAGCGCGTCGAAATAAACCGATAAGTCTTTTACACCAATGCGTTAGGACGCACCGTTTGGAAGTTACGCGCACTTTTCACGAGCACAACTTTCGCGGAGCACCGTGTTTACTTAACTCCTGAGAGCTCCCGGAAAAAGGACGGTGGGACCCGGTTCGGCTCGCTCCAAATAACTTCGGGGTGGGATGGTGAAAATAAAAAATAGCGTTATCTCGAGAACCACGGCAGATGGAGCGACGTACGAGGTCTCGTTGGACGCAGAAAGAAAAAATTAGTTCAACGGTCACCCCCCACCCCACCCGCCCACAAACCTTAAAAAGCAACCTTCCGTAACTCCTAAACGGGGGGGGGGAGTGGGGGAATGGGATTAAAGGGAATCGACGCGTCTCGTCGAGCACTATTTTCGGTCTTTTCAACCCAACCTCCCAGCTCCAATCCCCTAAGAGCTACGGCCAAAAAACCGATTTTGCCGAAACCAACTCTCAGAAGGGGTTAAGATATCAGGGTGAGACCTGTGCCATTAGAAGGGGTTAAGATATCAGGGTGAGACCTGTGCCATTATCCGTTCGTGAAAAACGAATTTTTTATATCACACGTGCGTCGAAAGTGATCCATTCCGTGCGCGCCATTTGTATGCGAAATAGCCAATTCCATGCACGAGACATTTCTCACTATATTCCCGCACTCAGTGCGGGAATATAGTGAGAAATGTTATTTCCGCACGACTCATTGCCAACGCTTTCCTTATTTTCTTCAACCATTCTGTATGTCTTTTCCACTAGAGCCCTTTTATTTCTCACATCTTCTTAACGACATCTCGCGGCGCGCGGAAACACTCGCGAATTATTACAGCGATACTCAAACATGACCGTCCCAAATAACTGACAGCTGACACGTATACACAGTAAAGTCATTGTGAAACATACACAGTAAAGTGAAAATATACATAAACCAAAAATGAGTGACAAAAACATCATACCCGAAACGCCAGAAACCGAGACCGACGGCCAACTAACACCTCAAGAAATAGCACAAACAGCAAAAAACACAGTAGAAAATCTCTTACCTCCAAAATTCAAAGAAAAATATAAAAATACATATAAATCTTTATACAGTGGACAATTACTAAAAAAGCGAAATCATTCTCGGAAAACACAATATTAGCATATCTCACAGAATTATCAAAACACGTAAGTCATCCACCTTATGGGCAACTTACTCAATGCTCAAAACGACTCTAAATATTAACAACAATATTAATATTAATAAATATGATAGACTCATTCCATTCCTGAAGAGACAGTCACAAGGACATATACCAAAAAAATCAAAAGTATTAACATCAGAAGAAATTCAAAAATTTTTCAACGAAGCTGATGACCAAAAATATTTACTTATAAAGGTAATGTATCAAATACAAACATAAACTTTTACATTAATAAAAAAATTTACATTATGTGTACATATATACTATAGTTATTTGTGTAACAAGTGCGGGAAGTTGAGAATTGGACACGAGTGCGGAGTGGACGCACGAGCCGAAGGCGAGTGCGATCACCTGCACGAGTGTCCAATTCTCAACCCGCACGTGTTACACACACTATTTTATAGGGTAATATAAAATAACTATTACTACACGATTAGTCTCAACTGGGTACAAAACATTCGAAATTATATTCGTATACTTTGTTCAACCCATACTCATATTTTCTAAAATTTCTTTACAATCATCATCTTTCGCTAAATTTTTAAACAGATTGAGAATTATTTCTGCAGATGCAAACGAAATATTTTTTTCCTTTTTTAAACGGCAAAAATATTTTGTTTTGCGCATTTAAATTTTTATTCGACGTACTACTTTCTGTATTACATTTTTCCAAATTTTTTAAATGCATCTTAGAATCTGCATGACGATAGATTTGAGATAAACCACCGACAAATAGATTTATCACAAATTGAACGAGCAAATAAATTTTCTTTATGTGGCATTTCAAGTAACCACAGCTTAAGTTGTTCCATCTGTAACCATTCTTGTTTAAATCGTCATTTATCTGCTGCTTTATTTGAAGTACTCGAGTTTACATCACTATTATTGAATAATGATGTACTTTTTGTAATATTATTTTTATGACATGCAGATTCCGCATGTCTTAAAACCTGTGATGAACTGCACGAGAAATTATTATTGCATACAGTGCAATGAAAAAGACTAACATCAAATGATACTTTGCGTATCCAAGATTTAAAGCGACCATCAGTTAGCCAATTTTCAGAAAAAATTTGTTTACATTTTGTTTTTTAATTGATCATACGTTTCCATGTTAATAATTAAATAATTAAATGACATGTGTGGATAAGGAGAGGCGTATGTATTTGTTTGTAAAGGGTTAGAAATGTCCTTCCAAAACGCTTTGCTCTGAAGGGAGATAATAAACGTATCTATCTATAGGTAGTACAGTAATAGAAATTTTGAGGAAAAACTGTAGAGATATTGAGAATCTTATTAACATACCTTTCTTTCTTTGAATCGAAATATTTTCTCGCAGCAACGAAAACATGAAACGCACCCAACGGAAGATGAAAAGAAAAATGGCATCCCAGATTTCATTTATTTACAAAGAAAAATGGCATCGCAGATTTTCATTTATTATAGGGAGCGGTTAAAATATACAGTGTGTCCACAACATTGAAAAATACACTATGTCCGTTTCGTAAAAAAAAAAAATATATATAGATGTTTTATTTATAGATGTTTTATTTAATAGAAAGAAAGAACAAGTTAAATAAGAGATACCTGCGGATAGTGATAACCACCTGCCGTCGTTTTTTGGCTGCGCGTTTCGCGAGCCACCTGCGAATATATTTTTTATCTTCACTCAAAGTAGTACGATTCTGCTGATGTTTGTACATATTTGCTTTTTGTTGTGCCGAAATTATAATTTCGTTTAATGTGTCTGAATCAACAGAAGTTAAAGCTTTCTCCAGATTTAAAATTTTGTCGTATAAACTTGTCATTTGATAAATTAAACGTTTAATATATCTCACCATTGGAAAATGAGGTGATAATAATACAACAGGAAAAAATAAAGCTTTGCAAAGAGTTGTATCATCAATGTAACAAGCATGTGTGTGACCCTTTCTATCTGAATTTTTTATCATACATGTATGAATATTTTGTAACAATTGTGGTATTTTCTTTAAAGTACAGGTACATATCGTTTTGAGGAATTTTTTATAACGATCGATTAGAAATGGATCAATTTTACACAAGGCATTGCATAACCATGATTTTTTGGCTCGTGCCTGTTGCAAAAGTAATACATTCATAGTTTTACTTTTCTTGTTAATTATCAACAGTTGTGATGAAGTAATGTTACGATATGTGTCGATAAAATAATTTTCGGATGAAGCTGTATGTCGCGATGTGCCACATAATGCACGTATTTTATCGTCAATTATATATATATATATATATATATATATATATATATATATATATATATATATACATGTATATATATATATAATCGAGTACAACTCGATTACAATTGTATTATTTATCTTGCACTATAATACACTAACCTTTGTAATTACGAAATGGATAGTTAGTCAGCATGTCAGAAAATTAAATAAGATGTTTCAAAATATAGGTAAATAAATCTTGCATCTTGCTCAGTGTGGAATCCTAATTTTCTTTACCGTAAATCTCTGGAATAATCGGTAAGTTCTTGGGATGCGCCACCGAGTTCCGCCATATTGTTGCTGACCGCAAAGAATTGTGTAATTGGTCTAATGTAAAGTTGTGTGTTTCTAACATTTCTCTAAACTCCATCCATTTTATTATATCTTTTTCTGTAAAGTCACCATCTTTCTGTAAGGTCACCATTTTGTCATATTCAATAACTGAAGTAACGTCACGATTTTTCTCATTCAAGATCTTCTGTTTAACTTCCAATTTAACGTGGCGAGCTAATTCGCCCACATATAAGATTTTTTCCATACATTTATATTTATTTATTTCTTTACACTTTTTTCTGTACATTTATTTGTAATTTGTAGGCGTTTAATTTTTAATTCATTTTCATACATGAGCTATTTGCGTATCGCTACTCAACAATTTTTGTAATAGCGTTCGATCTTTTCGTTTATGGGCTGTTGCACGTATAGTCACGCACGCTTAAACGCCTCGCATTTAACCTTACCGGGTTTTAATATTACCCTTTCTAAGCCTTACTCTATTAAATCTTATCTCTAAACAGTTTATTTACACACGCGCGCTTAATCGCGCTTACAGTTCTTTGCCGGGAGGCTTCCGTGGCCCCCGTGCTACGTCCCTTAAGGCCGCCAGCACCGCTCTGGACGGTGTCGGTCGTCCCGTTTAAATATATATATATATATATATATATATATATATACCCAGATAGCCAAATGAGAGCAACGTGTTGTCATTTTGCTGTCACTTATTCCGCATTCAATTTCACCAAACTAAAGCCAAGGTGTTTCCACAAACTGACTGTTGTTCTGACATCATGTAAAGTCTTAATTAGAATTTCTCACTTTCACAAGTGAAGGTGTTCCTATGAGGCTTCTAAAAAAACAAAAATACAATTAATAAATAACTACACACATACATACACGCGCGTACGCGTGTATGTGTGTTACATATTTTCCTCCAAAAATATATTTAAAAAATTAATAAAACGGAATACAAATAAACTTTATAATTATCACAAAACTAATAAATAAAAAATATATAGCACTTATGCATATATTTTTGCACACTATATCACAGATTTGTGTTCTATCATAGATAGTTTTATGAAACTAAAATATATATATATATATATATTACAGCAATGTAATAATCGTGGTTTTGTCAGGTAAAACAAACATAGCTTCTGCTCTCAATATTTCTTGTTTTTCCACATTACTGGTTACATAATATAGCAAAGCGCCAGCTGCATTGCTAATCGTATCAGTTTTTAATAATGTTTCCATAGCCCATACATGAGCTATTTGCGTATCGCTACTCAACAATTTTTGTAATAGCGTTCGATCTTTTCGTTTATGGGCTGTCTATATATATATATATATATATATATATATATATATATATATATATATATATATATATATATATATATATATATATATATACCTATACATATAAAATAGAATGTCTGTATGTATGTATGTATGTATGTATGTATGTATGTATGTATGTATGTATGTATGTATGTATATATATATATATATATATATATATATATATATATATATATAATGTATCTAATTATTGTGTATGTTTATAATTGTCTGATGACAAATAATAACAGTAGCATAATTGAGAATGTGAATTAGTATACATAGTATGTATTGACGCGGGTACTTGGCAATTTACTGCATCTCTTGCATCTAATAATTTTTTTTTGTAATGTAAATGAATGATGTAAAAAACTCTTTCAAAGGATCTATCCATTCTTGATGGGGTAAAATAATAACTTCTGTAAGAAATGCAACAAATATTAAATTTATAGTATTGATTTATAGAACTAATTTTATTTTATCTTTATATAGAAAAATATACGCTCAATCTTAGCATCAGAGTACAGGGTAACGCAGTTGATGAACAGTATAGATAACATAACTGAATAAAAATCTTATTATAACATAATGATATTAATAATCTCCCCTCCAACGCTCATTCCCGTGAGAACGCAACCATTTTTCTTTTATCGTCTCTTCGAAATTTTTATGTTATTATATATGTGCTATACAATGACAATTGCAGATAACTTCTACCATCTTATTTTATCGTTGTTTCTTTTTGCATAATGGCATCAATAAAAGCTTACAAAGATGTGCTAAATAATGAACAATATTAATTCGGGAAAGGTAATAATTTTTTGCTTTCTAGAAGTTTAAATAAATGACGTCTCATGCATTTTACGTCGGTAGAATATTTTTTATTACAAGGATTTCCTTTCAAGGCTATAGTTGTAGCGAAAGCCACAGCATAAATTCCGCAAGAATTGGAATCCCGTTGTATTATTTGTACTTTTTCACAAATTATATTATATTTCGTTATCTTGGGATAACGAAGGCGAATATATATTCTTTCTCTTTAGCAGCCAATTTATCATACGTAGTACCAGATAGGCTGTCGTACACATGAAGTTTGGTGCCATCAAAATAAATACATCGTCAATGATCTGCAAGTGCCGCCAATAATTTGTAAGCTTTTAATACTACGACTAGCTTCAATTAAGTGCTTGTGTTTCAAAGCAAGAAGTCGGCATCGTGCGGGAAGGCACCGGTGCGGCGTTTTGCCCGCACACACAGTGCATCTGAGAGCGTTTAAAATAGTGTGGGCGCACCGCGCTCTGTCCTCGCCCGACGAAGGATCGGTCGGGCGGTATTCGGCGGGTGGTGGCCGGGAACGATGCTTGCGTAGGGGTGCATCGTTACAGTTCAATAATTATACAAACTGCTGTTATAGAATGTGAATATTTAGAATCGGGATGACTTATTTCGGTGCCAACAAGCATGCTGTTGCTCATGATTTTCAGCATTTTCTGTCTCGTCGGCAGCGTCAGCGTCAGCGGTAGCGTCAGCGGCAGCGGCCCTGGTGCCCGGGTTTGACGGGGGATGTTTCCGAGGGATTTTGTCTTGCTGCTATGCCGCTACCGATGGCAGCCTCCTCCCTTACGGCGGACTCAGCGTTTAATGGCTGAAAGAAATATTAAAAGATATGTGTTATGTTAGGCAGCCTTTACTATTTATAATTAATTAATTATAAATTTATACTTACGTTGTGGCACGTTTTTCGATAGCACTTACAGCTTTCGTGGCATTGGCGCTCTTTTTCTCTGCATGTGCACCTGCCCGTGGCCGACTTCACACAACCGGCTGTGTCGCACCGGCACGACAGCCATTTACCGGGTTCTTTTTTTAGGCATTGCGACCGTGACTGCCTATCGACAACTGCTCATCGGTTCGATGAGCGAACAACACATAGAGCGAATGACCGTTCAATGTCAATATATGACAACAAGTATAAAAACCGAAAATTCTTCAAATAGTCCCTCGATCGTATCGCTTCGCACGATTCGATTCGATTCGATACATCTCGATGGTAGCGCGGTTTTGATTGCAGCGCCGCTTAGCGCTATCGAAGTATCGGCGTTGTACATACAGTGTATACGTAATATACATACATATGAACGCAATTTAAAAATAACAAGTTATTATCCTGCTGCTCTACTCTCTACTATTTCAGGAACCAAGCAGTACTCGTAGAATCGTTTAAACAGTGGTGAAATTTTTGTTTCCCAAAATCTGTCATCACGCTCGACAATCGTGTACTTTAATCCAAGAGGTATCCACACAGCAAAAATGCAATACTTTCTTTGCGTTATGTAGAGTTGTCTTTGTACTTGGAAATAGTATGCGTGTCTTTGATTTATTCGAGTGTTATCGGTTTTATCAAATATTCTATGAATATCTGAAATCTTTTTGAGCATTGCATCGATGGAATGTACATGCCGCGCCGCATAAAAACATTTAATTTCAACGATAGTGTCTTCAACAATACCGTCAGGAGTCGCGGCAAGATATGGAATTGTTTCATCTATAAATATACCATAACTAAAAATTTCTATCCCTAATTCCATCTGCAATTGCTCTCGTGCGATCATCTCTTTTTCTTTACCCCACTCGACAGCCGCAGTAGTCAATCGAGGAGGACAAAGAATTGCTTTTACAAGATTTTGGCACGAAGTTGTTTCTCTTCTGCTACAAACTTTTCCAAAGTTTGAAGCAATGAGAAGACTTCGCCGTATGTTGTGCCACTCCGGGTTTGCATGCTGATCCTGTGTAGCACATTCCAATGTAGCACGATTATGTTGTTGCTCTAATAACATTTCAAAATAATAACGTCTCAGCTGTTCGTATATATTATCTTGGATATCTGGCCGTTCTGCATTAGGTCCGTAATCTTTATCAGCTGTTATTTTAGCGGAATATTTAGATGTACGAACAGAGAGACATAATTCTTTCGCCGCACGTGTTCGTTGAAGTTGGTTGGCATTCTTGTTTATATTTCTATTTTCAATTATTTCTGTTGTCTTTGTACGAGTAGTTTTTTTTATCTATTGTATGACAAACAGAAGTTAAGGCTCGCGAAGTACTGAATTTTACTACGGATGCTTTAATACGTGTTTGATAAGAACCTTTCATGGCATAATAAACGCGCTTGCCACCAATAAATTTACTTATAATTCCATTACAACTTTCAACGGAATTACTAGTAAATTGATAAAGTAAGCTATCGGCATTATCTATAATGTGTTTCATGGCATTATCTATAAGTGTTTCTAATTTTTGTAATAAACCTACACGTTGTAATTGGAGCACAAGATTCTTTTTGCCTTCTTTCTGTTGTTTATTACAGAAATATCGAAGCGAAGCACAGTCTTTATGTTCACCAAATACATGGCTAAGTATATTATTTAAATCTTTTAATTAATTCGGAAATTTTTGTTTGCCAACTAACTTTACGATTGCGGCGAAAGGTGACAGTCTTGATTCCGAATTTACATAACGCTGTGCTCAACGACCTTTTTCAATTTTGAAATATTTTTACTACCGGTACTATTTGCTTCACGTATTTTATTACAAAGATTACGGAGATGATTCGTGCATTCAATCTTCTGCACAAAAATATTTGAATACGGTGGAAAATCTCAATTTTTTTAATACGTTACTATCGCCGTCACCGATATATTTACTATAAATAAGGCCATGCATTTCTAAATTAAGTCGGAAATCTTCGAGGATTATATCACTTTCCATACTAGTGGAGCTCTGATTGTTCCCCCAATTTTTAAAACATATGTATATGTTCTTTTGCTACTGCATTAATTTTAGCTGCTCTCGCGCAGACAATACAATATTTATTTCTAACACCAACAAATAAGACTTTTTAATTGGTTTAAATCAATTATGGCCCAGCTAATGGGTGGCAGTGTGGTCTTGTGGTAAAGCGCCAGACTCGTAACCCCGTGGAACCGGGTTCGAGTCCACCTGATCACAGGAATTTTTATATTCCAAACTGCACCCTCCGCACGAGTGGGGCTCGTGCGGAGAAACTGGGCTATCTTTTGGAGGAGACATTAAATTTCTTTGGTTTTATTAAATTTCTTTGGTTATATGCAGTAGTACTGCAGGGGCTCCAGGGCAACTTGCCGTGGTCTTTTGCCTTGCAACTTATGCATATCACAACATAATTTGCGTGAAAATATGAAAATATTTGGATGTTTATATGGCCAGATGGAATCTATTTGTACTATGTTGCCGTAACGCTTACGAAGCTTTTGCATAACTATTATGTTACTAACATTATAGTATTTGCCTGCAACGTTTATGCCAATAATTGATTTTTATGAAACGTTCTCCGGACGGAGAATCGTAACCACCAGTACGGTAGGATCTCTTCATCCACGAGCCGTCTGTTATCACGGGTATATGCGGAATTCCGTCTATGATATCGGCTCTTTTAATTGCCAAACATTTTTCCTCTTCGCCAGTCGTGCTCATTTCTTCTTCCGCTGCGAAAGTTTCCGACATTTTATTATGATACTTTATATATGTTTTATTACTCATGCATAGAATATCTACAGCAGCAAGAAGTTCTTCAAGCTGCTTATGACCGGTCTCTGTCAATATAGTACCAGAAACGATACCCCTATTGACATCCAATATTCCCTCATCTGTCGGTTCACTCCAAAAGTCACCTGTGAAGTGACACATTTGACATTTGACAGATAATTGGGTTTTCAGACCGTCACGCTTCTTTACTCTAAAAACAAGACCAATAAAACGACATTTGCCCGTCCAGTGAGTGGACAGTCTCTGCAATTCAGTAAAAACATGGCATGTTGGCGATACGTCGTCCACTAATCTCTTCAGAATACAAACGAAATGCGTCGATATTATTATCAGTATGCAAAACAATATTTTTGATATTTTCGACATTTTCGATGTCTTCAACATTTTCGACGTTTTCGACATTTTCAATGTTTTCAGTGTCTTTTATATCTTTGATATTGTTTTGCATACTTTCCGATTCTATGCAAGAATTTGCAGAATTGTCAAGAAATGTAAACGACTGTGACGTCAACGCATCATTATCTATCGCATTTCTCTCATCCGTATATATGCGTGCGGCTCGTTCATCGATGAACTTGTCAAATTCGTACAAAATTTACGAACGTCTGATAAAGATCCCATAGAATCATCAACATTATTGAAAATATTTTGTACTGATTGAAATTTTTGTGTCACGCATGCATCGACAGATTGAGAAAATGTATCCATAGAAAATAATATTTGCGATGTCGACGTGTCATCATCAACATTTCTCTCATCCACGCATGCATATAATTGATTGGACGTACCTGGAATTTTCGATCTTTCCTCGATAATTTTTTTTCATTGATGAAAGAATTCTTCAAATTATGTCATGCCAAACGCATTCTCTTTTTCATAGATACGTTTCGCCGACCGAATTGTCTTATTATCAGTATATTTAGACATAATGAGAGTATTATATATAATTGAATATAGAGAGTATTATATATAATTGAACATAGAGAGTATTATATATAATTATAATCACACGTTGGGACCCGAAAGATGTTGAACTATGCCTGATCAGGACGAAGTCAAGGGAAACCCTGATGGAGGTCCGTAGCGATTCTGACGTGCAAATCGATTGTCGGAACTGGGGTAGTCTTAGGTTTTATCTTACCGACGAATTTTCGCGCTACTCGGGCCCGGCTTTGGATCGTCGGGGTCTTTTTTTTCGCGCTAAATCCGCTCGATTGCGGAATCGATGTGGCACTTCCTTCCTGCGGGGCGTGCCGACCAATCAGGGCGCGAGCTTGCAGGCTCGCGGTATCCCGGCACAGGGTTGCCGCAAGGAGATCCTTCGGGGGCGTGCAACGGTCCCTCGGCGGCGCAGCGACTCCTTAAATTTTTCCTTGTTGACGGACGGGACTTTGTCCCTGCCGGTGTGCCTCCGGTTTGGTCTCGGGGCAGTAGCCAGCCACCCCGTGGGCCGGTATTCTGTGGAGGCGGATTACTGAGGCCGGGTTTACCCAGGCGCCTGGGGCTTCGCTATCGGCGGCCTCGTTCGTCGCTGCCTTACGTGCCGCACACCTCGTTGCTCTCGCCGACCCGTGATCCTTGCCGTTTCCGCTCTCGCCACTCCTTCTCGGTCCTTGGTCCTCCCGGATCCTTCCTTCTGGTACTCCCGCGGAGAGGTTCGCCGTGGTGCGGGTGAGGCGCCGCGCCTATTACAAATACATAAAATAAAATAAAAAGAATCAGATGGCGAAAACGCGATTAAATTCGGTTCCTGGAGATCTCGTTGTTGCCTCTCCGGCTCGTCCCTGGGCGCGAAATTCTGCGCCTTGTGTTAAAGTTAAAAATAAATAATATGAATTTTTAAATAATACTTCAATTGTGTGTGTATAAACAGTATACACGTAAACGAGGGAGGGGCTACCGCACTTCTCCCGAAAGCAGGGGGGAGGTGGGGGTGAATCTCGGTTCGCGTGGAAAGTGTATGCGTGAACTTTTCATGCGTGGAAAGTTAATATGAATTTTTAAATAATACTTTAATTGTGTGTGTATAAACAGTACACACGTAAACGAGGGAGGGGCTACCGCACTTCTCCCGAAAGCAGGGGGGTGGTGAGGGTGAATCTCAATTATCCGCGGTTATGTTTATATCACGAACAGAGAATATTTACAAGAGCTGGAATACACACGGGTATTCTATCGGTGCCAATTATTGGCTACGGACCGTTCGTGGAATTATCGATCGTCGTAAATAATAATAGAAATTTTTGATATCGCGTATCGTGCCGGCCGATTCCTCCTCGTAAATGATTTACGAGACAAACGGGTAAAACAAATACGCCCCGTACTCACCTAGCCTGTCGATTGTCTGCTGGACGACGATGGTTCTCGGTTCGCGTGGAAAGTTGAAAACGCGAACCGTGACAATGATAAACCTTGTTTCGTCCTACATTCAAGTCAGAGGAGAGAGGGTAGACTTCGAAATATCTTCCGTTGTTTACATTTTTGTCTCGAGTGGAAAAGGTATGCGGACGCCAACATGTAGTATGTTATGTATATGATCTTTTATCATTTTATTTTTTTTTTTTTATTATTTTGTTCTTCTAAATTTTGTATCTTTTCTTCTAAATTTTGTATGGTTTTTGTGAAATTTAGAATTATTTTATTTTTTCTTTATTTTGTTCTTTTAAATTTTGTATAATTTTTGTAAAATTTTGCATCTTTTCAATGAGTAGCTTCCTGTTGTTCAGCAATCTAGGAAGTCCCACTGCCTTCCGTATCCTGGGTCCGATGAGTACAAGCTTGCTGGCTGAGGGGCCCGGGTGTACCAAGTATATATTCCATGATAAATGTATGTTTTATGAACGATAAGTATAAGGCCATATATAATTACAGTACATATTATATTCACTAATATACGTATTTATTATACATCTACGTGTATATTAAATACATATATTCTCATTTCCACATAAGTGACGTGTAATTTTATTACTGCTCAACATTAATCGAAATAACATGCCATTCTCTTGATGAGGCGTTTACAAAAAAAAAAACAAAAAAAAACAAAGAGATAATTTTGTCGTTACGCATCATTTGCATTGCCTATACGTAATCTTCATATTTTAAATATTTTTTGACTATTTAATTAATTAATTTCACAATTAATTAAATATATCACTTAATTTTTATTTATTTTTTTTAATTTCATTTTTTTGACGATTTTATATATGTATACATATGTGTGTGTAACAAGTACATATCGCCATAAACAATGTACATTTGTAATTTTTGAAAATACAACAAAAAAGAACCTTGCATTAATGCTGCGAAATATTTGTTTTATAAACACACATCCTCTCTGTAAACTACATTTTTTCACACATACGTACTTGTAATGTTTCTACATACTACTAAACTAATAAAAATTTCAAAAAAAATGTATTTCTTCGATTTTCAGTTTCGAAATTTCAATGCCAAAATCCTGTTCACGACGGGACGCGGCATCTCCGGCTCGCTCACAATGCGATACATTGAATGTGTAGTCTACCCGCGAACCAACCTGGCACAAGAGTTTTCGTGCGGAAAATAGTCTTTCGATAAATTTGACACGCGTTTGAATATCGGGAAACTTGTGTCGAGCAAGTGAAATCGGTCCAGCCGCACATCTGACGTTGTACTATTGCGTCCGTTGTGTGTCCCAATGGATGGGGTATCGCACACAAATAGACAACGCGTTCAATGTATCGCATTGTGAGCGAGCCGGAGATGCCGCGTCTTGTCGCTGGGAGGACCCTGGTGGGAATCTCGTCGCGTCTCGTTTGCGAAAAAAATTCCTATCTACCCCCCCCCCCCCCTCTGCACCCACAGAGTATATTAAATCGTAAGCCGACGACGTTTGGGGTGAATGTTCGAAGGCGGCGCGTTTCGGTTCCTCTCTGCATAATTTCTCTTCAACAATCCAGTCACCTCCGTCTGCACGGGCTCGTCCTGCAACCAGCAATCCGTCGGATCCATCGTCAGCATACGCTTATTCTAGAACGAGACGTAATCTCCGTAAATCGCGCAAGGTCAATCGTAGTCGATAAATAGAAACGTCGTCGACGTCGTCGTCGTTGTTACGCACTAGATCCGTAGCTTCGGTCTCATGTCGGTGCATACTCTCAAACGTATAAACTACAATAGAAGCGTAACACTTTTTAGTTGCATGCACGTTGCACAAGGGACAGAGGGAGAGAGAGAGAGAGAGGAGGGAGGGAGAGTTTGATTGATTAATCATTTATTATGCCCAAACAATGGCTACAGGGCAAAAAGATACAAAGAAAATATAACTGCAAGCACATGCTCTCTCACAATAACAATAAGGCAACAAGCCCACTTATAATTAACGCTACTTAAAACTAGCGCTACTTACAACTAACGCAGCTTAAAACTAATAGAGAAACATAACGCAAACTAAAATAATAGAAGAGTACACTCACAGGAAGTGCGCAAGAACAAAAGAACAAAGGCCCGTCACTCCGATTTAGACGACAGCAAAAACGCAGAAAGCAGGCTCTTGAATGATGTAAGTGAAGAAGCTGAAGTGATTGTACTAGGAAGCGAATGCCAGAAATAAATGGAAGAAAGTTGGAAGGAGTTTCTGAAAGCGACAGTTCTGTGAGCAGGAATATGGAACGTTTGAGTAGAAGAAGCAGCTAATCGGTCAGATCTCCTAAGTGTTGGATCGGGAGGAGGAAAAAGCTCACGTAGATATGAAGGAGAACTCATATGCAAAATGCGATAGATCTGACATCCGAGAAAGTAATGTCTCCTATTTTCAACTGAAAGCCACCTCAACTGACGTCGATATGGTGTAATATGTTCATCACGCTTGAGGTCGTAGATGAAACGAATACAACAGTTGACAAGCCTTTGCAATTTTGTATTCAATTCGCTGCTCAAATCATGATATACGAGACAACAATAATCAATATGAGGTATGATTAAGGTAATGACCTGTGTCTTAGGTAGGGAGGGAGAGAGAGAGAGAGAGAGAGGGGGGGGGGGAGGAGGGAGAAAGAGAAGGAGAGAGGGAGAGGGAGAGAGGGAGACGGGAGAGAGGGAGAGGGAGAGAGAGAGAGACAAAGAAAGAGAGAGAAAGGAAGATAGGAAGAGAGGAGAGAGAGAGAGAGAGAGAGAGAGAGAGAGAGGGAGAGAGAGGGAGAAAGACAAAGAAAGAGAGAGAGGAGAGAGAGAGAGAGATTGATTGATTGATTGATTGAATTTATTATGCCCAACATCTGCTTAAGGGCAAGATCAAATCACAGATACATAGATAAACGTAAGAAGTCCTGAATGCACCACAATGGACCATTTTGATGCATCCGATATACCTAGAGACTAAAATACGACAAAAGAAAAAAAAGATCTAATCAGTCATATGCATTTCGTCATATTTCGTTACAATCATCATCATCATCAGTTGCGCTACAACCCAGTGCGGATCTCGGCCTCCTTTAATTTTTCACGCCACACATCTTCGTTCTGCGCCACATTGCCATTTTCTCATATCTCTTTGGTCAAAAGATTGGTCAAAAATCGTATGCTGTCGTCCAGCCATCTCATTATCAACTGTTCATTGTGAAACATAATTGTAGTTATAAAATTCTCTTTCAAATTTTTTAATTTGGTCATTTTGCAAATAGACACAAATGCTCTAATCCAAATAGATAATTTTAAAATTTCCTCTGGCTCAGAATTATGCTGCTCATCAGTCACGTCAGAATAGACATTAAGCAATATAATTATACTTTTATCTGTAAATATATTTGATTCATTGTCAGACTTAGAAAATCTAAAGACCTTCTCGCAATCATTCACAGCTAGGACATCAAGCCATGAGTCGGTGGTAGCCGTATGATACGTAGCATCAGATTGTACAATTTTCATAGATAAACTCGACATAAGGTCACGCAAGTAATTCGCTTCAAAGCTATTTGCTAGTAGATTACAATTTAGATCGCCGCCTATTATAATATTTTTATACAGATGAGAGACATTGGTAAGTGCCAGAGCAAAGTCGTGAAAAAGGAAGCCCTTAGGTCTCCTGTAAACTGACGCGAATAAAACAGTTTCGTCACTTGGCAAACGAATTTCAATTATGAGGAATTCAGGAGCGTTAATGCTAGTTGCCGCAGAAGACGCAACTAGCCTAGCCTTTAGTGAGTGGTGAATGTAACAGGCAACGCCCCCTCCCATACGCCCAACACGGTCATGGCGAATTAAAAAATAACCATCTAAGGCCACAAGCTCATCAGAAATTCCCTCATGAAGCCACGTTTTTGATATTGAGATAATATGATGCGGATTGAAGTCAAAGTGAAGTCTGACAAGCTCAATATGACCACGAAGAGAGTTAACGTTGAATTGAGCAACGCGAAATTCAGATTCATTACTTTTAAAGCATTTCTGTGGATAAATCTGGCATGGTCAGTCGAGCTTAGCAAGATCGGCACCAGACGCGATGCTAATAACAGGCGCCCCATCGATATATTCATCCCTGGTCATTCCTATTGACTCAAGATATGATTGAGGAGGGATTCTGAGGAGAATCACTTGATTATCACCTTGACCAAGTAATGTTGCAGATGTTCCACAGATCCACGATGCTATCAAAATTATCAATAAAGTGGCTAACGTCCATCCCTTTTGTCGCAGTCCTTCTAGCCATGCCTCTGGGAAGAGATAACATCTTGGACCCGGCCTCGGTTTACCGTCAGTGCCTTGTTCTGGAGGACAAAACCTATCTTGAAATAAAAGGTATGAGATTATTGGAAAAAAGTGTGAATGCGTATACATTTTTTAGTCCGAACAAACGATCCAACTCTTCTAGCAGAGCAGTTATAAGCTCAAACCTGAAACTCGTACACCAGGAAGAGAAGTCCAGTACTATAAATACATATGTTTCCCCTTCTAGCTGAATAACAGGTGTGTTCATTCTTACAAGTAACACTACCCAAATGTAAATCGCCGATTTGATAATTTTTAATATGTTTTAGTAGACGTAAAAATAAGACATACGTATTTTTTTTATCGGCGGAAAACCATATTAGGGTGTGAAACACCCCTTTGAATTTATGGGTATCGATGTAATTGTTTTGTATATAAGGATTTAGTATTTTTGGCCCGAACCAAATAAAATAGTTGCATCGTCAAGAGATATAAAAAATGAAAAATTTTCGACTCGGTTCGATCATTTTTAGGGGGTAAACCACCCCTGTATTTGAAAAAAAATTTTAAAAATGCCCAGATAATTGCAAATTTTATTCAAAAATTTTGAAAAAAATATATGTTACACTCGCATCCATAACAAAAGTGAGACTGTTTGCGGATTTAAGGGTGACCACCCTTTTATCGAATTTCTTACGTAACATTTAAATTTATCCCGAAATAATGGTAAACAGTTTCATTTATCGTCGAATTAATTAATATTTACAAATTAGTCTGATCAACCCTTCAATTCTATAAGGGGGTGAGGGAAAAACCTACCCTTAATAAGAGTAAGAAACCAGGATCGCGGCCCTTAGCATTACCCAGGATCACGACGGGGACGTGGCCGCGTGGATCCCATTTTATTTTGTTTTTTTGTTTTTTGTTTTTTGTTTGTTTTTTTTATTTGTTTATTGTTTTGTAATTTTTTTGTGTTTTTATTGTATGTTGTTTTTTAATTTTTATATTTGTATTTAACAATTTTAAAAAAACTTAAATTAATTAATGTTACATTATAACTAACTTTAGTAATGTTAATTAATGGCTAGTCTTTATAGTCTTTACAATAATGAGGGACGCTTTGATTGCTGGGATCAAAAAAGTGAGCAAAACATATATAATGTGTACACCAAGCGCACCTAATTAAAGCATTAATCTTCACAATACTTGCAGGATATATCACAATTTTCAAAACAGTATTGGACAGGAGTCTCGCATTTAGGTGGTTTTTCTTGAATGTACCCACTTTTATACCATGCATATTTAAACATGTTTACAAACCTGGCTGAAGAAAACTGGTTATGAATCAGCGACTGAAGTTTTAATACATTGTTTCTTGCATGTAAATTTACATCAAAGCCATACAAAATTACCAGATCTGAAAAATGTTTTAAAAATTTTTCCATGGTCTCGAATCCATAAACATCTAGGGGTTGAATCATACCAGTTGTCCCAGCAGGAATTGTAAAAATATTGACATCTTTGCCTTCTAGACAAACGTTGTCAAAATTTTTCTTTGTTTGTCCTGTCCACGATCTAAACATAAAACCGATTGTTTATCAACCACAGATAAGTAAATATCTTTGTACCATTGAACTGCCAGGTCAGATGATAATTTCCCAGATTTTGAAGGTACTACGACAATATTTTCTGCTTTATATATGTTCATTTCAACAACAGGTCCGAACTGCCCACCCGTTTCTTGTAAAAACAATAAATAAAGGCGACTTGAGTAATCCACTAGCTGATACAATCGGTTGTATCGTATAGCTATGTGTTAATGAATTCTTCGATTGTGTTAAACATTCAACTTTTGCTGTTCCTTTAAAAGATAATGTTCGTCCTGCATGTGATTCATAATTAAAACCAGACTGATCTGAATTATAAACATTGTCAGCTCCTAATAATGAGATTTGCTCCCTAATTTTGGATACAAATTGATTTGCTTCTTGTACTAAATCATCTTTCTTTGATAAGAGCGTTTGGGTAGTAAATTTATTAATTTTTCTGGATACGATTCCGTGTTTTATTTTAAAATTGTGAATCCACTTTGATGAAGCCGTGAAAAGTTCTCGAGGTAGTTTTACTTCATTTCTTGCATTTAAAGCCCATCTCTTAATATCAATATCATGAATTGGTATTAACTTCAAATGTGCATTTTGAAACTGTTTCATGACATATTTGCTAATTTCCAATAATTTTTCGTTTCTTGTGCCACCTTCTTTTACTTGCTTTTCCCATCTATATAACATTGTAATATTTTCAACTTTTTTAAATTTATTTCGTACACATTCAAATTTTAAATTTTTCTTTTTACCAGAATGCCAATATTGAACAGCTTTTCTTTATATTCGAAATCTATCATGGTTTTAACTTTTTTATTATCATTAATAATAGCGTTATAATCATCATGGAAATCTTCTTCAATTGCATGGATTTCAGGAAGCGCAGTATTATCTTCGCAACATAAAGTGGTATAACTTTCAAATATCAAGGCAGAATCAATGGAGTCTTTAATTATATTCTCCAATTGTGACGCAAAAGCTCTCTCATCATCATTAATAGCTGAATCAGTATTATATTGTGGATAATTAAAAGCTTCTTGTAACAATTTTAAAATGTTTCTTACATTCATCGTCATTTTTTTGTATACGTATTCGGTATAAAAACACGTAATTGGTGAGCTTAAGGTGTTTACTGATTTTTAAATTATTTTAATCGAGATTAGAACACCGTTGAAACCCTTAACGACCAACGCGATTGTTCGAGAAACTTTCTTCTTTGAAATATGGACTGCAGAATGTGAATGTGAATGTGAGTGTGAATGTGAATATGAATCTGAAACAATATTTACTCAATTTTACAAATATTTTTCTAAATAAGACTACGAAGACTTTCAACGTTTTTCTTGAACCTACGATGGATCCTCTCGTTACATATTTGGTCGTGTTTTGGGTCTTCGTTAATCGGTTTATCAACTAATTGGGAAGTTGAGAATTGAGTGTCCAATTCTCAACCCGCAAGTGGCCCATTCCGCGCGCGCCATCTGTGCGACGAATAGCCAATTCGTCGCACAGATGGCGCGCGCGGAATGGGCCACTTGCGGGTTGAGAATTGGACACTCAATTCTCAACTTCCCAATTAGTTGATAAACCGATTAACGAAGACCCAAAACACGACCAAATATGTAACGAGAGGATCCATCGTAGGTTCAAGAAAAACGTTGAAAGTCTTCGTAGTCTTATTTAGAAAAATATTTGTAAAATTGAGTAAATATTGTTTCAGATTCATATTCACATTCACACTCACATTCACATTCACATTCTGCAGTCCATATTTCAAAGAAGAAAGTTTCTCGAACAATCGCGTTGGTCGTTAAGGGTTTCAACGGTGTTCTAATCTCGATTAAAATAATTTAAAAATCAGTAAACACCTTAAGCTCACCAATTACGTGTTTTTATACCGAATACGTATACAAAAAAATGACGATGAATGTAAGAAACATTTTAAAATTGTTACAAGAAGCTTTTAATTATCCACAATATAATACTGATTCAGCTATTAATGATGATGAGAGAGCTTTTGCGTCACAATTGGAGAATATAATTAAAGACTCCATTGATTCTGCCTTGATATTTGAAAGTTATACCACTTTATGTTGCGAAGATAATACTGCGCTTCCTGAAATCCATGCAATTGAAGAAGATTTCCATGATGATTATAACGCTATTATTAATGATAATAAAAAAGTTAAAACCATGATAGATTTCGAATATAAAGAAAAAGCTGTTCAATATTGGCATTCTGGTAAAAAGAAAAATTTAAAATTTGAATGTGTACGAAATAAATTTAAAAAAGTTGAAAATATTACAATGTTATATAGATGGGAAAAGCAAGTAAAAGAAGGTGGCACAAGAAACGAAAAATTATTGGAAATTAGCAAATATGTCATGAAACAGTTTCAAAATGCACATTTGAAGTTAATACCAATTCATGATATTGATATTAAGAGATGGGCTTTAAATGCAAGAAATGAAGTAAAACTACCTCGAGAACTTTTCACGGCTTCATCAAAGTGGATTCACAATTTTAAAATAAAACACGGAATCGTATCCAGAAAAATTAATAAATTTACTACCCAAACGCTCTTATCAAAGAAAGATGATTTAGTACAAGAAGCAAATCAATTTGTATCCAAAATTAGGGAGCAAATCTCATTATTAGGAGCTGACAATGTTTATAATTCAGATCAGTCTGGTTTTAATTATGAATCACATGCAGGACGAACATTATCTTTTAAAGGAACAGCAAAAGTTGAATGTTTAACACAATCGAAGAATTCATTAACACATAGCTATACGATACAACCGATTGTATCAGCTAGTGGATTACTCAAGTCGCCTTTATTTATTGTTTTACAAGAAACGGGTGGGCAGTTCGGACCTGTTGTTGAAATGAACATATATAAAGCAGAAAATATTGTCGTAGTACCTTCAAAATCTGGGAAATTATCATCTGACCTGGCAGTTCAATGGTACAAAGATATTTACTTATCTGTGGTTGATAAACAATCGGTTTTATGTTTAGATTCGTGGACAGGACAAACAAAGAAAAATTTTGACAACGTTTGTCTAGAAGGCAAAGATGTCAATATTTTTACAATTCCTGCTGGGACAACTGGTATGATTCAACCCCTAGATGTTTATGGATTCAGACCATGGAAAAATTTTTTAAAACATTTTTCAGATCTGGTAATTTTGTATGGCTTTGATGTAAATTTACATGCAAGAAACAATGTATTAAAACTTCAGTCGCTGATTCATAACCAGTTTTCTTCAGCCAGGTTTGTAAACATGTTTAAATATGCATGGTATAAAAGTGGGTACATTCAAGAAAAACCACCTAAATGCGAGACTCCTGTCCAATACTGTTTTGAAAATTGTGATATATCCTGCAAGTATTGTGAAGATAATGCTTTAATTAGGTGCGCTTGGTGTACACATTATATATGTTTTGCTCACTTTTTTGATCCCAGCAATCAAAGCGTCCCTCATTATTGTAAAGACTATAAAGACTAGCCATTAATTAACATTACTAAAGTTAGTTATAATGTAACATTTAATTAATTTAAGTTTTTTTAAAATTGTTAAAATACAAATATAAAAATTAAAAAACAACATACAAATAAAAACACAAAAAAATTACAAAACAATAAACAAATAAAAAAAACAAACAAAAAACAAAAAACAAAAAAACAAAATAAAATGGGATCCACGCGGCCACGTCCCCGTCGTGATCCTGGGTAATGCTAAGGGCCGCGATCCTGGTTTCTTACTCTTATTAAGGGTAGGTTTTCCCTCACCCCCTTATAGAATTGAAGGGTTGATCAGACTAATTTGTAAATATTAATTAATTCGACGATAAATGAAACTGTTTACCATTATTTCGGGATAAATTTAAATGTTACGTAAGAAATTCGATAAAAGGGTGGTCACCCTTAAATCCGCAAACAGTCTCACTTTTGTTATGGATGCGAGTGTAACATATATTTTTTTCAAAATTTTTGAATAAAATTTGCAATTATCTGGGCATTTTTAAAATTTTTTTTCAAATACAGGGGGTGGTTTACCCCCTAAAAATGATCGAACCGAGTCGAAAATTTTTCATTTTTTATATCTCTTGACGATGCAACTATTTTATTTGGTTCGGGCCAAAAATACTAAATCCTTATATACAAAACAATTACATCGATACCCATAAATTCAAAGGGGTGTTTCACACCCTAAATATGGTTTTCCGCCGATAAAAAAAAATACGTATGTCTTATTTTTACGTCTACTAAAACATATTAAAAAATTATCAAAATCGGCGATTTACATTTGGGTAGTGTTACTTGTTAGTATTGTACGTATTAACTGTTCTTCACTCATAGTCATTGACTGGCTATTCATATACTTGAATATAAGTGCGATACCTGCTTCAGTTGCTGTCTGGTACAACCTCATTTCTGGACACATTTTCCCATAGAAGCGAACATCTTTGTATTTAAACTCGCGCTCCTTCGGAACAGCAACCATGACCCTCCAAGATTCTAGGATTTGATTGCTTTGTAGAGTATCTATAATGTCTTTTACAGACACTTCTTCTTGGCTCAGATAATGGATAATAACGCTCTTTGAGGTTGGAGCAGGGCCTGTTGGAAATCTCCCGTAAAGGGTCCGATGTGCTTGTTTGTCGTACTCATGTATCCATTGATCCAGTTCAGGTATGATGGATTTATCGGATAGAAGGTCCAGAGTTTCGACGTGATAATCGAAGTCCAAATTCTTGTCAAGTATAACATGTTCGAAGTCTTTTGGGTTCCAAGGGGATGATGCTGTCTCGTCCCACAAATTGTTTCTATAGTTTCTCTTTATTTTCTCCGGGGCCTCTGATCCTACCTGTGCTACAGGCCATCTTTTGTGTTGTTTGTAGAATTGCCGACTGAATTCTAGTCTGAAAGCCCATAGAATGTCTTTCGTCATTTGGGGATCTATTTCCTTGCCCACTGCACCTTTTCTTAGCCAAGTAGCCACGCTCGCGTCCATGTCAATGTCAGGATGTCCAAAACACTTCCATAGACCGGAGAGTTCCAAGCCAAGGTGAACATAGATATCAGTAGTTATTTTTCTTGTTATGGATTGATAGAGGGGATCAAGGTGAAACTCCTTTGTTTCTTCGTGTAGCGTCTTGGATAGTCTCGTCATTTTCTGTATCCCTTAAAATGCTAGCTATTACTAAAGAGGGCCATATTTTTAGGAGTTTATAGGCAGTCCTACTGTGTTTGGAGACAAGGTCTCTTCCCTTTGTTAAAACATCGGTCACCTCTTCATAGAAGTCAAAGGGTGGATATTTGTTTTATTAATAATACTATATAGACTGACATCAAACCATGAGTTTATCATGTCACGAACACATGTTATATGGGAGTGGGTTATAAGCCAACAGCTCTTCTGGGAGGCCCATATTAAATGAAGATTCCCGTAAGCCTCACCTTTAACCTTCCCTACTACATATGACTGGTGAAACTCTGTACTATATGTTATCGCAGCAAGAGTCGTATTGAAGTTCTTCTTTGCATTGTATAGATCAATAAGATCTTTCGTGGGACGACATTGTATGTTGCAATTCTGTCCTGTATAATCCTTGACAGAGACTCGTAGTGCATGTTGAGCAACTTTTAAAGCTGTGGTCAGTGAGGCTATTGATTCTGTTGAGAATGAAAAGCTCCTCCAGTTACTCATAAACCAGGCTACAAAGTCTTCACTAGGGAGTACATTTGCACCGGTACTCTTAATCCTGTCCAGGAGCTCTCTATGTTCCCGCTTGATTGCCTTTGGATTGTCTTGATGGTCCATCATGTACTTGATTTCGGTTGTTATGAGTGCAGTCGAAAGATGCCGGTCCTTCCTGAAGATGGGTGCTGAGACCCTTTCAAGGGTTATGTCTGGATAATCCTCTTTATCTATTTTGATTGTTGGATCCGTAGGTTGGAGAAGGAACAACACTCGCGAGTCAATTGGTTGTAGTAATGATGTTTAATTACAAAGAGATGTTTCAGTTACACTTGTATCACTTGTTACACTACCCTGACTTGCGGGTTACAATAGCTTATTGATATGACGACTCGCGGTACGCGCTCTGTTCGTAGACTGCCCTCTTTTAACTAGATCTAAAACTGAAATTAATGCATCTTTATCGGATCCATTTTCAATTATAATATTCTGTTCGTTAGGAAGATGAACTGGTAAACGCATTATAGTATGATTTTTATGTTGTAGCTTTTTTCCGATTAAACGCCAACTGGCTTCTACATGTCCAACATAACGAGTTTCCATAAAATTACGTATCTCATCATGAACAATTATTACATTTTCTGTTCTCGGCTCAACTGTTATGGCAGCAACATCATATCCCTTGTAAATATACTTATACAGATATTTAAACCGATTTAATACTTGAAACTATCTCAACATTAATATGGTAATTAAAAATAATTGATAAAATAGGACAATATGGAACTACATAACAATTATCAACAACATATCCTCCCGGACGTTCAAAACTTTTGCCATTATCTCGTCGACGATAATAAGGATAAGCATCTTCATCCATTCTAGTCTCTTCATAATACGGTTTAGGATAATGTTTCGAACATTTTTCATCTACCAAACACCAATCACCACAAAGTCCATGAATCTTATGTCTCATAACTATGTCGTGTAAACACGATTTTCACAAGGATCAGGAATTTCAACAGAGATATATTTGTCAGCGATCTGTGGAGTTGTTATTTTAAAATTGTATTTTAAAGTAACTAACATATGGACATGTGGTAAACCGCGTTTTTGAAATTCAATAACATATACAAAGACTATTACTTTTCCAAAGAATTTTTGCTTAACAATCAAATCAATTAAATAATCCTTTTTAAGATTAAAAACACGTGTACAAATGTCAGGTCTATCAAAAGCTTGCTGACCAGGCAAAAGATTTTCTTCAATTTTACGCCATTTTGGATTACAAGTCATTGTAATGAAAAGATCTGATTTACCAAATTTGCTAACAATTGCCATTGCATATTGATAATTTTGTAACATATTACGCGGTGATCCAACAAATGTGGATGGAAGTATAACCATCTCTCCAATACGTCCATTTAAATTATTCACCGTACTTTGTAAATAATCTCTTAAACCTTGATACGTTTCAGTACGTAACTCTTTTTGATGATCTTTACAATAATTTATTCTGTCCTTCTCCATTTTTACATAACTGTCTACAAGCCACTGTTGAAATAGAAGACGTCCTAATAAAAAGATATTAAATTCATCACGAATAGCCATACGATGTTTCATATACTGGCCTCTAGTTATTCGTTTATTACTATTTTAATTTTGTTAAATTGTAATTTTATCCTTGAGTACCACATGGATAAAATAATGGATATATCCATAGTTCAACATTTGGATCCATGGTACTAACGCTTTGCAAAGTTTTGTCATTTCTACTACGTATTGTTACGTATGATTCTGGAATTTCTCCATCAGCATTTGTACAAAAAACAGCAGCAACTTTATTAATTCTTTAAGCATTATATCGGCGTCGATCCATACTCGGTCTTAATGTAAATGATAATTGTAATTCTGGCATCAATTCTCCAGATTCTATTTCTAATTGTTGATTTTCTAATTCTTCATCCATTATTTGATAAGATTGAGCAAATATATTCAATTCTTGCATTATATGTTCAAGATTTTGTATGATTTCAAAATCTAAATCTGAGTTTTCATTAAGGTAGCGCAATACCTGGTACAGTTGCATAAAAAATTACAAAGTCCGCGTGGATTGGAATGGTCCGGTATGTGTCCGATACGCCCGAGCATAAATCCGGTTTTGTGGATTCGAAGTTGAAACCAGGCTGATATTTATCTCCTTGATAGGACTGGATAAAAATGATTTTTGGTTTATTGACCAATGTTGAACATTTATCCGTTGTAAAACTATTCCAAATAGTATCTATTGGGTATCTCGTGTCAGCGGCCATAAGCTGTCCAAGGCGGCCGTGTTAGCACAACTATAACGATGCAGTCGTGCTCTGAATGATCATATTTAGCATCTGTAAAAATAATAATTTGCTTGTTACCTGCTTGTATAAAGTTCCAGAGTGGTGATCTATTAGAGGAATTAATCATCTTTCCGATAATTTTAACGTAGTTGGATTTAGTTTGAAGTCGAAGACACTGCAAAAGAACAACTTTATTACACCGCATTTACAGTTTAATTTTAAGTAAATGAAAATTTTTCATGGGAAGATATCATTGCACTTTTATTGATTTAATTTTCTGTTTATAACAATTTTTTAATAATCAATATTAAAATACCGGATCTTTGTACACAAATATTATCTCATCGAAACGTAGATTTCATTTTACGATGTGAGGTGAATTTAAGATATTTATTTGTGGCATCTGCTAGTCGCTGTTCGTTCGTTCGCCGTAATTGAAATGACGTTAGCGACTCTTAATGGATATAGATGCCGTTCTTCAGCATCTGGCGGCTGAAATAATACGGTCGAGACAATATGAAGACGAAACGGCTCGTGGAACTCCAACGTAGCTTCGACTCCGCGACGTTATCCATCACGTAAAGTAAAAGAAGAAATAGTAATGAAAAAGGATGTAATAGCATCGCTGGAAAATCTCGGAAACGCGCGGTGAAATCGCCGCGCATCTTCGGAACGAGATCCCCGAAAACCTTATTTACACTTCATCGTTTTTGCCGCGGTCGACCATCGCGCGCTCTCGGACTCGTTTCTCGGAGTTGCACTCGTTAAACCGAATCAGTGGCTAATCGATTTACGACGATACATTGCTAGCAGCAGTTGCGAGATAACGTAATCCAGGAGCGCGATTTTTGCGGGCGAGAACATCAGAAAGAAGAGAGAAATTATAACGACAAGCCGCGGCGTTGTTCGAAGAGTCGGCGAAAATCGTATTGCTCTCGGTTCTCGGTTTCGCCGCAAAGTTGCCCTGAAAATTCTTCCCACGTTTTCTAGTCGGAAGTTAAAAGTAGATTTTTCAGTAATATCCGCTGGAGGAACGGAAAAAAGACCCGAGAGATAATTCTCAGCGTTTACGCGTTTTCGAAAAATAGATAGTCTTTTTCATGGGGCCTTTAAGACGATAATTTGTTGCTTCATTAGAATCTGCAATAAAAGTTGACCACAAGTCGGATTTTCATTTTGAGCAGTATACAATGTAATAATTTGGTAATAAATCTGTCCATGTATTTTGAAGCAATATGGACCAGGTCTTCTATTTTTATTTTCAAAATTAACCAAATTAGCATTAAATGACGCGAATGAAAATGTACTGTTATAACTACGAATATATTGGAAAAAATTATTACATTTTGCATGACTACCATTAATAAATTACGAAGAAATTGTAGAAATTGAGGAAAAAATTCTAAATACACCGCACAGTGATTACGCGCGCGCGCACTGTCCGGTCGAAACCCGGACTCCACTCTGGAGGGGAGCACACGAAAACGTAGAGAAAGAGAGAGTGAGAGAGGGAGAGGGGGGGGAGGGGGGAGGGAGCGAGAGATAGCGAGAGAGAGGGATCGAGAGACAAACACACACATGTCGGTTAAGCATTTGTGTCCGAGTCGCCGAAACATTTAGTTTGCGCGCGCGCGAGAGAAAGGGATCGTTGACTCGCTCGTCCCCCAAGACTCCCTCCCGGTCGTTCGTACTCTATCGCCTTTTTTTCGGCGGTGGTCTTACCAGTAAAGTAATTTTGTACGATGGAAATAGTCGAATTTTTTTTAATGAGCACACGCTCCCCGCAGCCGACCGGTATGTGGTCTACAAATGTGCCGTTTAGACTCGTGTCTTCGAGATAGACGGACATTTCGGCGTTGGTGCCCTCGTCGACGCTGTGCATTAAAAAATGCCTGCGGCTTGTGGCCGCCAACCACGACCGAAGCAGTTCCCGATCGGTGATACAAATGCTTGAGCTTGGTTCGCGTCCCACCGTGTAAGCAGAATTGCGGTCTATTAAATCTGTGAACCGAGCCGAGAGGCCGTGAGCGAGCGTTTACTTACAAATTTATCGACAAAAAAAAACAAAATAAAGTTAAACCGGGTTGCCCAGGACGTTTCCGAGAGAAATTTCTGGCCGGGCGGGGGGGGGGGGTGCAAAAAACTAAAATCCTCACCTAGGCTCGGCAGAGATGCGTACAGGGGGACGAGTCGTCCCCACAGGCCCGGTGGCGTCTTTGGTTGACTCGATAGAAATATGCTGTTTTTTTGGTCCGAGAAAGGTATATGCCCCCTTAAACAGAAGGTGCCAAAGTACTATTGTAGATCTTATCTTATCTGAAATTTTAAATAAAATTCGTGGGTACGTTTTTTTTATAAATATAATATATTATAATAATATTTTTGAAAAAAGTATTATTCATATTAGTATAAATATGTAATATAATTGTAAATGTGTAACATACTAATTAATATGTTACACACGTTGCTCGAGATTGGCGAGAGTGAACTAGTGTCTTGAGTGTCGGGTAGGTCGGGAATCGGGCTGGATTCGTGTGACGATATATCAAAATCATCATCCGCGTCCTGCGTCTTCGGTAGATAACCGGCAGGACTTGGTTCCCGTGACACAATTCTCATCGCGACGACGACGACGACTACGACGACGACAAGCACCCTAACGAGGGGATTCTAGGCGTGCAAAACAAACGGTGAGAGGCGATGAACAACAGCGTGTAGCTCGAAAACGCAATACGTACCAAAAATTACTCCGAGAGCTGGCAACACTCCTCCTTCTTCTTCTCCTTCTGCTTCTTCTTCTTCCTCTTCCTCTTTAATCAAATTGACTCGTGTTACTCGTCAGCAGACAATACGATCAGCATTTATCACTGACAGCCGGCAGCATGACGTGGTGTGGGAGGCGATTGTTTCGCCATAAACAATGTTTGACACAAGTGCCAACATTCGAGCACCTCGGAGAGACCTCATGATAATAGCCGCGGGCAGTCATATCATTGAGACGCTCTCTTCATTGGCTGCGAGGCCATTCCATAGGGAACCGCGAAAATCCCAAGGAAAGACGTACAAAGTCAGACATGTACGTACCAAACGAATAGGAACCCCTCTACCCGGAGAGAAGTTCCACACTTAACAAAATCGCGAGTTTAAAACTCGCTAACACAGAGGTGACACTAACCCACCACCACAAAAGACTATCGGACTCGAAGTCCGCATCACGGGCCGATGTGAGCGGCTGTTAGTAAGAATCGCGCTCACCCCACCCTGAAGACCCCCTCCTCCCAGGAGGGGAAGGGGGAGGGGAGGGCGCGAAATGAGTATAGTCCCCGGGGACCCCGTCGCAGGCCGGCAAAAACCCCAGAGGGACGACCACCCGCACCCCGCCGCCACAACGAAGCCTCCGGCAAGCAGTGGGGCCGGAGCCCCGCAAGCACAGCGGTGAGCGGCGAAACTACGGACGACCGACCCCCAGAGGGCCCCACGACCCGACGCGACAGAGTCCCCAGGAAGACGAGTAAATACGCGAAACGCAAACCTATATGTCATTGCGGAGCCCCCGACAGCCCAAAAGACGACCACGCCGACCGCCCCCGGGCCGACCTCCCCCCAGGGATCCGGGAACGTCGCGCAAGCGAACTACCGAACCCCAGGAGGAGGAGAGCCCGGAACCGGCCGGCACCCAGCCGCCCCAGGAACAGCAGGGTAGCCCCACCCGCACGCAGCAAAAGTTCGCACAAATCAGTGGAGTGCCAGAGACGCAGCGGCACGCGAAAACGCAGTAAACGCAAAACGCAAAGAACGCAAGAAAACGCAAGAGCACAGCTCGAAGTAACCACGCATAAGTCCCCACGCTATCCGGGATCAAAAAGGGCCCGTTTTCTCATACGCTCGTCTTTCTCCTTCCGCTGTAAAACCCTCTCAGCAAACACGGAAAAGGAGTTCCAGGCCTCCTTGGAGGAACATATTACCTCGACGATCTTTTCCAGGGATAAGTCTTGATCCACGACCGCCGTCAGTTCTTTTCGCTCCATACCCCAGAAATTGCAGACAGCCAATGTGTGTTCCGATGTGTCCTCCTCGGCATCACAGTAACGGCATATTGGGACGTCCTCCTTATTTATTCTAAACAGGAACACCCCGAAACAACCATGTCCAGATAGAAACTGCGTAATTCTATATGTAAGGAAACCAGATCTACAATCGAGCCAAGCGTCGAAATTTGGAAGAATTGCTTCTCTCGTTCTCCTGCCCGATAAATTAGGTTGTCGAATGTGATCTTTCCATCGCAGCCGCAGCGCCTTCCACTCATCCTGTCGAACCGCGGCAGACGAAACGTCGTTGTAAGTACCCTCGTTTTTCATCCTCCTCAAACGGAGATAAGTACTTCGCAAGTACTCCGCATAGAGGTGAATGGGCGGAATACGTGCCAGAAGAGTAGATGCCTCGTACGAAACAGTGCGGTAACACATTGTTGCACGCTGCGCAGTTAGCCTAAGTGCGCGACGCAGGATTCGTTGTTTGTTCTAGGAGTTTAAGAACTCTTCGCTCCAAATAGGAGTCGCGTATAACACTATAGACGTTACAACTGTATAATACAGCCTGCGTTTGTTTTCTACAGGACCCCTCAGGTTCGGGAGTATGCCGCAAAAAGCCCGACCAACCTTAGTAATCTTGGCCGCGATATACTTCACGTGGGTATTGAAAGCCCATCTCTTGTCTATGTACACTCCCAGGTACTTCATGCTGTAAAATATTTTCACTCTAAGTTTTTTGTACACGAAAAAGGAGTTACGAGGGCAATGCCCGAAGAAAACCGCTTCGGATTTGGACCAGGACAGTGACAAACCAAGGTCGCGGATATTTATGAGCATCCTATCCAAACACTCCGTTGCGAGGGCGCATGCGGAGTCAAAATCTTTTTCCACAACAACCAAAAGGGTGTCGTCAGCGTAACAAATTATATCGCAACTCTCGAAAAGCATGATGCGAAGTACTTGATCAAATCCGATGTTCCATAATAAAGGGCCCATCACGGAACCCTCCGGGACACCCTTGTTGACGCGTCTCGTACGACGGGTACCGTCCGAAGCAAGGGGTACCTAATTTTCCTGTTCCTCAAATAATCTTCGATGATGTGACGTAAATAGGGAGGAACGCGTTTGGTCCTCAAAGCCCTTCTGATGCTGGAATGCCTTATAGAATTAACCCCTTCGTTGGCAGAGAGAATTCGACAAAAAGTGCCCAAAATGGTAGGAAAATTTTTTATCCTGAAAATTTGTACCCTAGGGTTTTTTAGGGCGCTGATTATGAATCTGAACTTAAAATTTGAAAATTTAAAATGGCGGACGAAAATACAAAAAAAACGGCTTGATTTGGATAATTCTTGGTACTAATGGGTTATTTAGGTTGCTGATTACGAATCTAAACTCAAAATTCAGAAATTCAAAATGACGAGAAATGGAATTCAAAACTGGAATTCTTAAATTATTTAAAACAACATTGAGTAAAGCTTCATACATTTCCACCTATTTTTTGTATTTTGCTCCATGTTATTGGATTCGCCATTTTGAATTCCTTCATTTTAAGTTCAGCTTCGTAATCAGCGACGCCAAAAACCCCCGAGTGGCAAATTTTATCCCAATCAAGTAATTTTTTGCATTTTCATCTGCTATTTTGGATCCGCCATTTTGAATTTGCAAATTTTGAATTCAGATTCGTAATCAGCGACTCCAAAAACTCCCGTATAAGACTTGGATGCCAAATCGGAGCAAGTTAAATAGGAAAAAAAAAAGGTTGACGCACTTTTGCGTCAATGCCACACAGGGCACGGATTAATTTGACGCACTATTGCGTCAATGCCAACGAAAAGGTTAAAGGCATTCATTATGTCCAGGGAAAGAGCTAGCGCCACTTTCCCATTCTCGCGAGCCTTGGTAACGATGTCCTTGACCAGAAAGAGGGCATCGGTCGTAGAGCGCATCTTCCTGAATCCAAACTGATTAAGCGCATCTTTCTGAATCCAAACTGATTAAGCGAAACTACTTTGTTTAAAATATTGCACGATAGCTTTAACTCTTTCGACTAGATTTTTAATGTTTTTCTCAATAGCATTTTGTACAATGAGATTTAATGAATGAGCAAAACAAGAAATATGCTTTAGTTTTAAGATATTAACAGCAGATTTCATATTAGATGCATTATCTGTCACGATTGCACAAATCTTATGAGCTATATCGAACTTTTCCAAAACTGTTTGAATCCATTGGGAAATATTTAAACCAGTATGCCTCTCGTTAAATTCTGAACATTCTAACAAATGTGATTTAAGACGTGTATTTGAGTCGAGATAATAAGCGGTATTATTGATATTTGTCCAACCGTCGCACGTTAAGCAGATGGCTTGTGAATCAGCTAATCGACTAGTTATTTTACTTATAATTTCGTTGTGTGTGGAAGACAATAGAGCTTTTATGGGCATTAAAGTCGCCGCACACTAATAACTTTCTACTTCCTGTAATAGCGGAGCACATAATAGAAAGCTCGTCCAAAAAGCTCGTGTAACCTCTATCGCCCACGTTCGGCGACACGTAACACGATACAATATGTACAGGACCGTATTTAATCATAACAGAGCTTTCTCCTTGCGCAGCTAAAACTGCCGGGTAATTCGCAATTCTAGTATTTACAAAAACCGCAGCCAAGCCGTCGCGACTATGAAATAATGTCAAATAGATGCTGTCAGAGCTCTCAATAGAACTGAGATTAAAGTTTATGGTTCCGTCAGAGACGATCAAGAAAGTCTCAACCCGCGCGCGGGGAGACACTCAGATTCACCAGAGTTGAATTGCACCCAAGCTCAAGAATAAACGTCTGACAGGCCGGGATATCGGCCCGACGGTGCCGATTCCCACGCACACACAGAAGAGCCTGTACGCTCGTAGATGTTCACGAGAACACGGGGAATGACAGTACGAACAATGTGCCGATTCCGAGAATCGCGAACACACAGCGCGCACTCGATCGAAACACCGTGCATCATGGTGTGCACAATCGAGCACCGATGAGACCCGCCATTAACGCGAAGTCCACGCGAGGCGTTGGCCGGGCCGCCATGTCGACAAAGAGTACCGCCATTATCGCGCACGAGGCACCATCGTCAAAGGGACCGCCATTGTCTAAATCACCCGAAAGTCAGCCATTTCTGACTCGAAAATCGAGCATGAGTTGACCTGAGAGATGATTTCCAAGCCATATTGGCGGACAGATGTACACGAATCCAGACGAGACGACAAACGAAACACTTGCCCCTATAAATACATGTAACTCACCAAAAAGTAATAAAAAATAAATATATATGGTGGCTACATGGATCTGAGGCCCCTCAATGCATCGACAAACATCCTTCCTTCATGTCAAATTTTCCAATTGTCCAAGATAGTCATGTTCTGCGTGATCGTCCAGAATATGAATTAGCCTTTTCGGTATATATATATAATTCCGAGTCCGACAAAACAGAGAATAATGGCATTCAGATTGAATCGAGGGCCTTAAACAGCGTAAAATGACATCCTTCCAGCTCAAAGATCGTTCAAGTGTACTTCCACTGACAACGAGGCAGTGGTGGTCATCTTGTCTTATACGGGTGTAACCCGAAAGATAATTTAACATAAATCACTTAAAATCGTAAAAATATTAAATAATTTGTAGAGGATGTCATGTGTTAAGGCGGCAAAAAACACTCAGAACGTCGATCGCATACGATATAAGTCAAATACTCGATATTTCCGACTTTAAAGTCACGGAAAAATGACACGCGGCACATAGGTCCCGGCCGCGCAGCCATGCCACGTAAGAATTAAAAACGTTAATAAATCAGAAATCCTGACAATATCCACAGAAATTTATACAGAATTCAGCACAAAAACACAGCGCGAATCCTCTCATATCAAAATCTCTCACAAAATCACAGAATTTGGTTCACCAAAAATACTTTTATATGGAGCGCACTCGGGACACGTCCGTTCCCTAGAACGCCCCGTGTCGGAATCACAAACCTTCCACCTAACCTAATTTAATCTAACCTAACACGAAAATTTTAGAATATTTTAAATTAAGTTTATTCCTCGAACCCAAATTATACTAATAAAATTGTTAAAATTATTTTAAAACTTTTTTTATTGCAATGACAGAGTCCAATTATTTATGCACGCTACGCTGTCATAACTCTCAATGGCACTGTTAATGCGTTATACGTATATTTTAATATGTAAATATACATATACATAATTATTATCTGTACTCATATGCATACGTTGTTTACGGAATGTATTTTTAATTTTTCACGTAATCGCGATTTATTTTAAACCATACTCTTTTTTGACTTCAAGTGTAGTATCTAGCGATTTCGATGTTATTATTCGAAAGAGTCGTCGATGCCGATGTCAGTTACAAATGTCAGTTTGAACTTTGTTATTTTTCTAGCTTGAAATAGATTTTTGTCACGCAATAGGTGTACAAAGACTTTCCTTGCAGCACACTGTTATTCACATACCGAGCGCTAGTTCCGGTCTATCTGACATTTACGAAACGCTATTATTTCTATCCGTTTTATATGAATCACACTTGTGCGCCGCACCGTTAATCCACCGTTAATCAACACATCGTATCCGTAGTGTCATCAGTGTCATACCATATCTTTATCTATACTTTTCCAACTACAGTGGCGTGGTAATTGGTATACTGTACTTGTGTTTGCAGGCTCGCAGCGCCAGCACAAGTAGCTTTAGAAGCCTGAGCCAAGTATATACCAAGATAATAATCCAGACCTAGTTAAGAGATTAGTCACTAGCTATATAGCTAGATATAGTCAATCATTTATTACTTGCTCATTATTAGAAACATAGATACCATTGCTCATGCGTAGAGGCGTAGAGCACGCGCATTTCGCTAAAACTCTCGGCATTGGTCTGCAAATTGTTTTATTGACGATTTCTGGTCCATTATCTGGTCCATATGATAGCCAATAATCGGATTGTGACATCAAAACGAGATCGCACGAATTCTCTTTTACACCCTTATTTGAACGTATAGGGCTGAATGAAACGATTTATACGATTTGTCGCTCATGGACATCACAATTCAATGTGGTTACAACAAGAGGCATCGCGAGCCTTCGATAATCTCCTTTGCAGTGCCAACCTGTCACAACACTCACTCTCTCTCGCGCCAATTAAACAACATTCGAAACGTGACAGATCGCATTGTCGCGTATTCCACGAATTTCGATTCAGGTCCTACTTGATAGTATGGCTAAGGGGTACGCTACCGCTCGGTAATTCCAATCTGTCAAGAAGGGTCAGAGATTTTTTACGATAAAAAATAGTAAATTGTGTTTTCAAGAGAGAAATAGATCAGTCCAAACCATTCAGCCATTCTTCAATCCGCGTATAAGTCAGCTTCAAACCAGAGATAACATTGGCCAACAGATCGTCCGAACACAAAATCGCGATATCGTCAGCATACTGTAATAGAACAACATTATGAGGAACGTGCAGCAGAACATCTTTAACATATAGGTTAAACAGTATCGGGCTCAGCACTGACCTTTGAGGTAAACCCCTTTGCAAAAGCCTGCTGCCGAACGAAATTCCTGACTCATAAAAACACGCAGACCTAAGAGAAAGGAAGTTCATAAAGAATCTTTTATACCCAGAAGGAATCCTAAGCTTATTTATCAGACTAAACAGAGTGCAAGGATTAACGTTATCGTAAGCGGCTTTAATATCTAAAAAGAGTGCGCCCGTCATAGAGCGTCGAGCAAAAGCTTTATAAACCTCCAAATTAATAAGAGCCAGACAATCATCACATGATTTATCCCTTCTGAATCCAAATTGACAGTTGGGCAAAAGCATCTCCAATTCAATGAACTTTTCGAAACGCCCCTTAATCATTTCTTCGAATGTTTTCAAAACATTAGAAGCCAAGGAAATAGGCCTAAAATCCACCTTGTTAGGTTTAGGGATAAGTACAACATCAAAACTGCGCCATTGGGAAGGATACGACTCGTCGCGGATAATCAAATTAAAAATATCCAAAAGCTTAGATCTAGCTGAATAGAGAAGTACACGGAATATCAGAAATACCCTCAAACTGATTAGGAACCCAAGGGAGTAAGAAATTATCAATATATTTATGAATACCCTGAAATTTAGTACTTGAAGGAGGATTATTTTGTTTGAAAAATACAGAGTTTTTAAAAGAATTGATTGTTTTCCAAAAAGATTTTTCTTTTCGGCCCTCAAAGCACCTGGAAAATACAAAAAATCCCAGAATGAAAAAACGGCCAACCAGCCCCACTCTCCCCTATCCGGAGTCTTATAAACAGACACGACTAAGATTCTATGGGCAGATACCTTATTATTAAAAAGAGAAATGCATGCAAATTTAATACCTGGATTACCAGGAAAATCGATTATCACAGAAATAGGATCCAACTTAGGTCGACACAAAATGGCAGAACCACCACCAATAAAAGCATTAGGTCTATCACTTCTAAAAGAATAGAAGTCTTTAAAAGAAAAATAAGATTTCTCGTGGAGCCAAGTCTCCTGTAAGCATACTACATCGAAATCATTAACCATGTTCGAGAATTCATGAAATTTACCCGTAATACCCCTACAGTTCCACTGCATAATCCTCATAATAGATAATTAAGGCTTAATGGAGTTTACTAAACAAAACGTGCAAATACTGCGACACCGTATGAGCCCTTATGTACTCGGATTTTTCACTATTATATAACATTCGTATATCATCAAGAATAATATCGGGGGCCGGGTATAAACTAGATAGCGAAGGCAAGACGTATTCAGAGATACGAAGAAGAAGACTCGATTTGGAGGTTGATAGCCTCCCCAGGCACATGCCCCTTGTCAGGGCGAATAGTAGCCTTCAAGTCAGGAAAGGCGGCGACATGGTTGTTAATAAACAATCGGGAAATATGGTACCTCTCGGCCCATCGCCGGGACACCAAACGTCCGTGAATAATTCTTCCAGCGCGGCTGCCAGCGGGACGAAAAACGCGATATTGAAGTCCAACTATACGCTAAAGTATACCTTGGCAGGTCACACTAAGGCAGTATCGTCCGTCAAGTTATTAACAAACAGCAGGTATACTCCCAGGGTTCCTCGACCAGCCATTCTTGATCGGACCATATATGCAGGCAAGCTTCTACTATTGTGCAAAAGTAAGCATACATAGGTGTGGAGTCCTCCGCAGCAGCAGCCGCTCCTGTAGAAAATATCCCCGCTATGTCTCCTGAGAGTGATGGAATGACTTGATTGGCCTCGCTGGCAAGACGTGTTATACGCTTACAGCAACCGCTTACCTGGGCATCTTTATAGTGGTATTTTCTCGAATATTCAAAGAGATTCCTAGAGTACCATGTCTCCTCTAACTTTATAATTATTTTTGCCTTATCACATAGATCTCTTAATATGGCTAGGAAGCTATTGATATACTCATCTCTCGTGAGATCACGATCTTGTAAATAAGACAAAGGTGAAATGCGTAGTAAGATAACCTAGTTATCGCCTTGCCCTAAGATTGATGCAGATGTGCCACACAACCATGATGCCAGAAGAATAATGAGAATGGTAGCCAGGGTCCAACCTTTTTGTCGCAGACCTTCTAACCATGCTTCAGGGAAAAGGTAGCATCTAGGACCTTGACGAGGCAGTGAGTCCTGTCCTTGTTCGGGTGGACAGAATCTATCTTGGAAAAGAAGATATGAAATTATAGGAAATAAATGTGTGAGTGCGTATACTCCCTTCAATCCAAAGGGTCGATCAAGCTCTTCGAAAAGTGCTTGTACCAGTTCAGCTCGAAAATGGGTACACCAAGAAGAGAAGTCTAAGACAATAAAAACATATGTCTCTCCTTCAATCTGTAATACTGGTGTGTTCATACGGAGGATGGTTCTGGTTAACTGCTCTTCGCTCATTGTCATAGATTGGTTCTTTATATATCTGAACACATGATCAGCTATATTTTTTTCTGTTGCTGTCTGATACAGGCGCATTTCGAAACACATTTTGCAGTAAAACCTCGCATCTAGGTATTTGAATTCGCGCTTTTTGGCCACAGCAACCATTACCCTCCAAGATAGGGGAATGTGTCCTGTTTGAAGTTGATCTATCACATCTTTTACTGATATGCTTTCTTGACTTATTGTTAGGTAATGTACTATGACACTTTTGGATGTAGGTGGAGGTCCTGTGGGGAATCTTCCGTGATTTGTCCTGTGAGCTTGCTTGTCATACTCATGTATCCATTGTTCTAATGAAGGGATAATAGATTTGTCAGAGAGAAGATCTGAGATGTCCACATGGTAATCGAAATCTAGATTCTTTTCCAGACTGACAAATTCAAAATCTTCAGGGACCCATTAATGAGCTGCATCTTCTTCCCACGTATTATTCATGTAGTTCCTCTTGATCTTGATAAGTGCTCGTGTAAGAACCTTTAGAACCGGCCATCGGCGATTTTTCTTATAGTACTGACGGCAGAATTCTAGACGAAAGGCCCAGACGAGTTTTCTGGACATTTCTTGACAAGGGCCTTTTCCTGCTGCTCCTTTCTTTATCCAGTTGTTTACACTTGAGTTCATATCTATGTCAGGGTGTCCAAAACATTTCCAAAGTCCTGATAGTTCTAAACGCATCTGTACTTCGATATCACTGCTTAAAGGCCGCATTAGCAATTTGTAAAAGTCTGTCCTTTTGTACGGGGCAATTTCTGTCAAAAGTGTCTCCAGTAACTCGGGTTTAGACTCCGTATCTCGAAGTATGCAAGCTATGGTGATAGAAGGCCAGATTTTGTATCTTTTCTTCTAAATTTTGTATGGTTTTTGTAAAATTTAAAATCATTTTATTTTTTTCTTTATTTTGTTCTTTAAATTTCGTATAATTTTTGTAAAATTTTGCATCTTTTCAATGAGTAGCTTTCTGTTGTTCAGCAATCTAAGAAGTCCCACTGCCTTCCGTATCCTGGGTCCGATGAGTCCAAGCTTGCTGGCTGAGGGGTTCGAGTGTACCACTTCCGGGGCTACGAGCGTCGTCGGATCCGATACGACGCCCCCATTCCGGGCCTCTCGTGTACATTCTTTACGTGAAACATAACAGTATTTGTACTTAGCATGTTTTTGTGTTATCAACTTTTTACGCGAACCTAAGTTTATTTCCACCCCCCTTACTTTCGGGGGAGATGCGGTAGCCCCTCCCTCGCTTACGTATGTACTGTTTATACACACACAATTCAAGTATTATTTAAAAATTCATATTATTTATTTTTAACTTTAACACTGTATATCTCGAAAACCAGAGCAGTTAGCCTTATAAGACCTATATCATTTTTTGTTTAACATTAAAAGTGCTACCAGAAACCATCGTCAAATTAAGGCGCTAGAGTTATGGGAATCTAACTGTAATAAATACCTTTATTAAACTTTCGTTTTCCAATCCTTGCTTCATCTATCTCCACGATAACTTTTTTTTTACCTAATTGTTCTGAATTTTTTTTCAATCCATAGAATACACACTTCTCGATAAAAACTGACCCAATCCACTGCTGTATGAGCTGTTATATCCAGTTCAAATTGTAGAAATTCCTGACGAGGTGGTCGCAGCATCAGATGATACGCAATGAATTGGCATGATTTTTGGAGAGAAAGATGAATGTTCTCAAACCAAGTGTTTTTGAAAATACTTATTTTCATGTTACATTGCTTCTTTATCCGTTTGCGTTTATTATTCAGTACATAATAAACACGCTTACGACGGAAAGTAAGTTGTTTGGACCTTTGGACATTTTCGTACACTTGGAAGTACTTTATGATCACATAAAAAATCAAGAAGTAGATTTTTATCATCACATATTCTCAAAAACTCGCGAAGCTTTATTTTAAGTCGTATCAGTCTTGCAACAACGATTGACAAAAGATGACTGATAGATTATAAGCATAAACACGCCAAATAGACCGAATACTACAGAATGTAAATAATCAAGGTCAGAAGCTTGTAAAGCACGCCACGAACACATGTGACAACTCGTCTCGCGTGGAAAGTATATGCGTGAACTATTTCGATATATATATTAGTCATGCCTTCCAATACTTATATATATTCAATATACAATTTGTTAACAATTTACTGCTTTAAATGTTGTGTTCGGTAAAGCAGCGATTTTCTTGCGAAATAAAGTATTCTCTGCTTTAAGGGGTAACGCCACTCTAGAGTCCCATAAAAAGCCAATTTTTGATAATTTTTTTCAGGAATACAATAATCATAAATGAAAATCGGTTTAATTCTATTTATTATCTATATATTAAAGTATAAAAAAAAAATTTTATTAATTTTTTATTGACAAGATGGTGGCGCCAGAGCCATTGATCTAAAATTGTGGCGATCGTGGCGCAGAGAGATGTGCCAGGTCTAGCAAGCCGGCGGATTCAAGCTCAACTCAAATTATATCAAAAATTCAAGTTTAATTCAAATCCGACCAAAAATTGCTAGATTTTATTTTTATCGATCGCCACCTCTCGGAAAGTAGAGGATGGGCAACCTTCCGAGAGTATCTTGCCCCTCTCTATATTTTAAGAGGGTCCCCCAGCTTGGGCAAATAAAAGGAGAGAGCTAAAAATGTATCTACTACTTTATAGGTACATCTCTAATATTTCTTATTCCCATCCAATAATAAAGCAATAAAAAATTTTTTGTTTAATAGAATTAAGGTTGAAAGGAGAAACAATCTACTAATTTACATGCCTAGAAACTCTTTTGATGGTATAATCATGTATTTATTTTTTTTAAAATAAATAAATCAAGATCAAAAATTGCCTTTTTGCGGAACTCATCCAACGAGCGGAATCGAAGCTCCTATAATTTCTGAGTTGGAACAAAAATTCAAAGATTTGTGAAAAATATATAAGGTTTTTTTACAGAAGTACCTATGGGAATTGCGAAATATCATTTTGACGTAGAACTACGTCTTTCTTCGCGGTATGGGGGGTATCCACGGATGTAACGATGTAACGAAAATATGTCACACTTTGAACGTTTAGATCTTCGCAACTAATAATCGTAGAGTAATCATTGACATCTCATTTTAAAGCTTAAGAAGTCCCATTTATGATAAATCCAGCCCGAACTCTCTATTTCTTTCCGTTTCGTTATAGTAGCGTTTTAAAGTTTTGCAAATTTCTTCACATCCCTATATATATGCACAACACACACACACACACACACACACACACACACACACACACACACACATCCATTCATCCATTCATCTATTCATTCATTTATTTATTTATTAAATCCGTTCATCTATTCACCCATTCACCCATTCATCCATTCATTCATTTATTCATTCATCCACTCATCCATTCATTCATTTATTTATTAAATCCATTCATCCATTCACCCATTCATCCATTCACCCATTCATCCATTCATTCATTCATTTATTTATTTATTTATTAAATCCATTCACCCATTCATCCATTCATCCATTTATCCATTCATCCATTCACCCATTCATCCATTCATCCGTTCATCCATTCATTCATTCATTTATTTATTTATTAAATCCATTCACCCATTCATCCATTCATCCATTCATTTATTTATTTATTAAATCCATTCATCCATTCACCCATTCATCCATTCCCACATATCCATCAAGGATATTCGTGTGCGAATCAAACAAAGATCGAGTTCTTCCAAATCATCGACAAAAATTAAGACATGATTTGAGAAAAAAGGAAAATATTCTTTATATTCTTTAATTATGTTTTAAATGTTAGATACTATGAGATATTAAAAAGTAAATATAGAAAAACATTTATTGTTTTATTTCTATTAAAAAAATTCTATAAAAATTTTCTGATGATCTGAAAAGAGGTTACCGATTTCTGCATTAGAAAATATAAAAAATTTGTTAATATAATAAATAAAATGTGCAAATTAGTAATTTTTCAACGATTGACGCCAAATTTAATATACTACAGAATCCTCCTAGTGTTAACCCTCAATTAGCACACCTCGGTTGGGCCACCTCAAATACCACACTAGTGCGATTTGGGATTTCGCTAACTTTGAACTGTCGTATCTCAGTCATTTTTAATTTAAAAAAAAAACGGTTATATAGTTTTTTATGTAAAATTTCCCTGGCAATCGAGTAGTGCACTTCATTTTAGGAAAAAGAACTGATTTTTATATGAAAAATTGAAATATATAAAGGAAGGTTTTTACAAAATTGACTTTTTCATCAAAAAATTGCTATTTTTTTTGCAAATAAAATTTAATTTGGCCAAAGGGATTTTAAAGTCAAAAGACTATATTTTAAGAAAAAAATACTATAAATGAATAAAAAAATATCTAGGATTTTTCCCGGTGCTTTGAAAATGACATATTTTAATGTATGTAAATAACGATAAAATGATAAAGTAATCGGTATTCATGATTACAATACTTTTTTTTCATTTATTTATTAAAAATACAAATGAGAAACAAAAAAATTAATCATCAATAGTGGCGCACTCAATACAAAGACCATAGCGGTGTTTATCGCACATTCGGCGCAGGCAGTTCGGGCATTTCATTCGCGTGCGCCCACTCGCATCTGATTCACAAAAGCTACATTTTGCTCGAGTATTTTCGCGAATAACGTCATATTTGGGGGCGACAGGTGCCTCGGTATGTAGCATTCTAGTAATGCTTTTTATTATAGATTTTCTTAGCGTTGGCTTGGTTAACCGACGACGCAACTGCGGCTCGATTAAGCCCATTGCAAGGCTTTTTAAAAATTCGGAGCGTTTTAGGTGGGAATTGGTGCCAATCATATTATATAGAATGCAACTGTTTATTCCAGCAATGTCAAGCATATTATAAAAAAATCTTAACGGCCATCTTCGAGTACGTCTTGCAGTCGAGTACATATGACATTTTTCATCGAAAGCATCTGTCGCGCCTTTACTTCTTATGTAAAATAATCTCAAAAATTTTCTCAACCTTAAAATTAGGGACTATTCAGTACTTACTAGTTGCGCAGATCACGCTCGAGGCGATAAATCAGATCCTTCAAAAAAAAATTTAGCACCGCTTTATTTCTCTCAAACGACACACTAGTGCAAATTCGCACTTTTTCAAGTTGAGACAAGCACAGCTTGAAAGTAAACAGTCGACTGCGGTCTGTTTTTGTACTGCACGACTCTCTAGGTTGTAAACAGAATTTAGGAGGTGGGGGAAATCTTCATCGGCAGCTATGAGAAAAATACCAGCCATTCGAAAAAAAAAGTGGTGCGAATTAGCACATGTGTGCTAATTGAGGGTTAAGTATAAGTTTCTTGCAGAAATCGGTAACCCCTTTTCCGATTTTTGCCAAAGTAAATCGGTTAATAAAATTGTCTTATAAAATTATTAAATATCGGTTACCCCTTTAACGATCTTCGCCAAATTCAATACCAACTTTCCTTTAATGATGTTATATAAGAATACATGTATGAATATGATTTTCAATAACGGATATTATTCTTTAATTATATTTTTAATGCTACATAGTATGAGATATTAAAAAGTAAATATAAAAAAATATTTATTGTTTTATTTCTTTAAAATAAATTTATGTTTGAAAAAAAATAAGCACAGTAACAACTATGCCGCAAGCAACACGTAGAACTACGTCAACTGTCACTATTTCATGTTAAAGTATTCGTGATCAAGGGAGGCCAACGTCCACACAGGGCTGTAGCGCCGAGTTCATCATCAGTGACAGTTGACGTAGTTCTACGTTGTTTGTATTACATTTAGCTTACATCGAGAGCTTTAGCAACAACATAGAACTACGTCAACTGTCACTGATGATGAACTCGGCGCTACAGCCCTGTGTGGGCCTTGGCCTCCCTTGATCACGAATACTTTAACATGAAATAGTGACAGTTGACGTAGTTCTACGTGTTGCTTGCGGCATAGTTTTTTGTAAGAATGGTGCATGTTGGAAAAAAGTGTTTCATTTTTCGCTAAAAAATTTCGCACAAAATTGTTTATAAAAAAAGTTTTTTTGTTCAACTTATCGCAAAATCCATAGGTACTTCTAAAGATAATGTTATTGTAAAGTTTTACTCAAAATTTCAAGTCAATCGGATAAAAGGTGTTCGAGTTCTGATTCCGCCCGATTTTAAAAAAGCGATTTCGAGAAAAACGCATTTAAAGTTTTAGGTGCACATTCACAGATGCATTCCGCGCCAGCAGACGGATTACGAAAAAGGGATAATAGAAATTTTTCCGCTTTGAAACCAAGTACCTTATTTCTAAGACCTTAAAACATCGACTACGTTTACACGGCGCCGTTAATCGGGTTTAGTAACATCCATAGTTATTACTACTGATGTAAAATGTCGTATAAACGCTTGTTACATCCGGTATTATAACAGCAGTTGTTATTACTCTACACCCGTTGAAGAAGAGGCGTAGACTTATAAATCCGGTTTTAGAGCGCGTATAAACATGAGGTGAGTTGTTACAATCACATTGCCAACTTAACCAAAAATTATAAAATGTATATCTGCTGTATCTCTTTAACAAGATCCGTCCAGCAAAAATGTTTCCGAAGAAAAGAGAAAGTTGGGACGTCGAAGAAACTAAATATCTTCTTAGATTAATTAAAGAGAGGCAAGTTATGAAAAATTTAGACAGTAAAAAGTTTAGAGCAGATGACATATTTAAAAATTTGGAAGAACCCATGGCAGAAAAAGGTTATAAGAAAACTTGGAAGCAAATGCAGACAAGATTTAAAACTTTAAGACGTAAGTGACATATATGTATAATAAAATAAGAATGGAAAATAATATTACTTATTAATATACTATTAAATTATTATTAATTACTACTCTTACTATGATTAATAAAATTTATTGAGAATATGTGTTTTTCAGACCAGTACAACGACATCCGAAGGAAAATGAGTAAAAGTGGGTCTGGTAATTGCTTATCATCCTTTCCTTATGCTGATGAAATGGCTGATTTATTAGACTGTAGACCTATTTCTACCCAAGAAAATATCGATAGTTCATTAGCAAAAATAGTAAATGAGAACAGTGAAGGTAAGTGTGTATAAAATTTTAATATTCAATTAAGTTGCATTATACTTTAGATAATAAATAGTTATCTTTTTTCTTATTTTTAAATATTTATATTTGAATTTATTTCAATCATTTATCTACTTTAACAAATATAAAACACAAAATTCATATTTTCTTAGATTCAAATAATTGGGTATATGAAGACAATCCAGACTCTCGAGATGGCTCTATTCCTGGAAGTTCATCGGATTGCAATTCTTCAATATTAGAACAATGTAGTTATGCAGAAGATTCGTCAATTGCATCATCAGCAAGTACTGAAGTAATAAAAAAAAAACCGAAAAATAAGTCATTTGGAAATATGATGAAATATGCAGATAAATTAAAACAGAATTATGAAAAAAGTCAAGAAAAAATTATGCGAGAAACACGGGATTTTATAAAAAATGTAATAGAGTCAGACCAAGAGATGCAAAAAGAGCTAATAGATAATATGATGGAAAACCAAAGAAATATTCTTAAAGATACAACTAATCAACTGTTAGCTGGTTTACAAGATATATTTGCAAATCGTAATCAAGATGTTTTTTTGAAACCTACAATTAGTTCTCAATCTTTTAATAATTTTTCCTCTTTTTCGCCTGTAAATTCACATATTGAACCTCAAATTCGTTATTCATCTAATACTTTATCTGATACTTTTCATTCGTCTAATAACCTACCAAAAGTATTAGTCAATTTAAAACGTCCTTTTCCTGTAACAGATATAAACGGACAGTATCTTATTGAAAAATTGCCAAAATTAAATCCAAAACAACTTACATCTATTCTAACTCAAACAATATAAAATCCACAAATACTAAATCTATAAACAGTAAAGATTTGGAAAAACACGATTAATTATATTAAAAGAGATTAATTATATTAAACGAAGTCTGAGGAAAACGAAGAAATATTTTTAGATTTGTACGACTTAAATATATTTTATTAAAATGTGTTATATGAAAAGGTTTTAAAAAATATATATATCTTTATAAAGAAATTAGGAGAGAGTGAAGCAAAGTGAGCATTGCACAATAAATTTTTATGTATTTATTATAAAGTTGTAATATTTGCATTTAAAACTTTTATTAGAATGTATAAGAAAAAAAATGCAATTATTACAACTTTATGATAAATACATAAAAAGTTATTGCAAGTGCCCACTTCGTCCCACTCTTTCCTAATGTACTTTGTCTTTATTAAAACATGATTTTTATTTTTAGTTAAAATTAAATACAATACTGAACTAAAACAGAATTATGCAATACATTTTGAGAGTTTCCGTTTAGTTAAATACTTTACTTATTGTTTGCATTCACGAAAACCTTTTTCAAGTAAATAAAATTAATGTAAATTTTTATAATTTCTATGATAAACTGATTAATTTCTTCAAACCGTATTTTGTAGATAGAGAGAATTGTTTAAAAATAAAAAAAATTATTTAATTAGATTAGATGCATTTTATATTTATTATCTATTTATTATACCTATATAAAAGATACATTATAATAATATAAAAACATCATTTATGTTAAGTTATTAAGTGGCAAAAAACAATGTTAAAAACATCTTTCATAAATTCTTAACCTTATTTATTTTTAAAAATATTATACATATATTTATAATTTAAGATTGAAATGTTCGACGTAATTCAAAATTATTTGCTAAGTAATTCTTAAGTGTATCTCTTATTACATGCAAATTAAAATTGTCTAAATCTTGTGCTCTTAATGATTGCGGTTGTTGAAATTCAGTATTTGATTCATTTAGTATATGTTCCCATGCTTGCAAATATCTTTCTTTACGTTCTTCAACAAGATTGTGTAAAATACAACAGGCTGATATTATGTGAGGTACATAAGAATAATGTACATCAATGCGTTTAATGAGTCGTCGCCACCTTGCCTTTAATCTTCCAAAGGCTATTTCAACACATACACGTCCAGAACTTAAATATGTGTTAAAAGATTCTTCTTCAGGAGTTAGTCGACTGCTTTTTACGTATCCTTTTATAAGCCACGGAAGTAAAGGGTAAGCAGGATCACCCATAATGAGATATGGTATTGGTACACCAAGAATTATTTTTTGTTGCTAAAAAAATTATAAATTAGATACTTTAAAAAATATTACAAAATTAAATTTAAGAAAAATAAATTATATTAACTTGAGGAATTAAAGAATTATAATTGTGATATAAATTAGAGTTTTGCAAAACAGCTGCATCATGAGATGCTCCTGGTACGCCACAAAAAATATTACGAAATCTGAAAACACATAAATCAGTTATTATATATAATCATTTTAATTGTTTTAAAATTAAAATTATATTAGAATAATCTTTTGTTTTTATTTATTTATACCTGTATTTATGGTCAACAAGTGCCTGTAATATTATTGAAGGCCATCCTTTACGATTTATCAAATCTCGATAGCCATCACTAGGAGGAAGAATTGGAATATGAGTTCCATCAATTGCTCCGATTAATTGTGGTATATTTGTTTTTCTTTGAAAAACTGCAGCTATGTTATTACACTCGTAATCATCAGGCATAACTATCATAGATTGCATAAGATTTGTATTAATAGCATCAATAACTTTATGAACACATTTCCATACAGTTGATTTATGAATTCCAAAAAAATTGCCTACTGTACGATATTCACAGCAACTAGCTAAGAAATATACACATACAGCAACTTGTTTTTCGACTGATAATGGTTCTCGAAATCCTAATTGATTTTCTTTTGGAGTAAGTTTGTCTCGCAATTCATCACATAACTACTCAAATGTAGGTTTTGTCATACGAAATGCTTCTAACCAATCTTCATTTTTAAATGTATCATTAACTATTCGATTCCACCAGTCATAACTTCTTGTTTTCATTTATATATTTCTTTCTCGTGTAAGTTTTAAGATAGGCCCAACGTCAAGCAATTGATTTGGTGGAGTAACGTTTAATAAATATAATAATATAATTTCTTTTAAACGTCTTTGTCGCTTATTTAATATAAATGTATCACTTGTACAGCCGATTGTGTTAATATATGTTCCACGTTTGAAATAAATGCTGTAATAATTGAGCTAACTATTCATATAATTCACCATTTTTTTCTTTTATAAAATTTAAAAATATTTTCCGAAAAGCGTAAACGTTCACTAATTGTAAGTTTTAACCTCATTCATTCATTATTCATTACGAACAAATCTTTTTCATTTATTTTAAGTTGGTAACAACTCCATATCTATATTTCATTCAGGCGTTACAACATTAGTAGGATAAATAATATCCCTTCGTGTAAACAAGCATACGTTATAGGAAGTTACAACTACGGATGTTACTAAAACCGATTAACGGCGCCGTGTAAATGTAGTCATCGTTTAAGCAAATAAAAAAATCGATTTTTTGACAATTCTAGAGTGGCGTTACTCCTTAACAAAAAGACTTCAATTTATCAACAATTTATTGCTTTAAATGTTGTGTTTTGGTAAAGCAGCGACTTTCTCGCAAAATAATGTATTTTCTGCTTAAAAAAAAAAAACGTAATATTAGTCGTTCATGCCTCTCAATACTTAAAATAATTGCTATATTTTCCAAACTTTTTTTTGTTAATAATTTTTTAACAAATAACGACCGACGGCTAAAACTGAAGATTACTCGGGATTATGACTTTGACAACATATATCAAGGTCATTGAAATAGGAGAGAAGGCCCTTTTTATGCATAAATACCTCTTCCGCCATTGCTACTTTAAAATTTTCCCAGAGCTCCTCGGGATGTAATGGTTGACAGTGCAATAATATACGTATAACAAATAACCTACGAAGCTATCTTGGCATCATCCATTCAACAGCTTCATTCATAGCTAGTTTCCATTCATCATCCTCTTCAATCAAATTTAAAGCTAAACATATCGCTGAAAATGATTGACAAACTTCTCCATTTACAGTTCTTAAATTCTCGAAACTTGTAGCTCCCTTTACAGTGAGTAATAATAGTCGTAAATGAGATAATTCAGATTGTGTTGGACTAACGGAATACATTCGTCCTATACAATTATAATAACTTTCGCGTTTATTCCAACGCGATACATTTCTACCATTAATTTTTTCTTTTTTAAACATATAATAGCGTGGAATTTCTATACAAATATTGTTTTGCTTCTTCATTGCGAGAATTCAATGCAAAATAATCTATTTACATAGTAACTAGATCTAAAACGGAAATTAATGCATCTTTATCGGATCCATTTTCAATTATAATATTCTGTTCGTTAGGAAGATGAACTGGTAAACGCATTATAGTATGATTTTTATCTTGTAGCTTTTTTCCGATTATACGCCAACTGGCTTCTACATGTCCAACATAACGAGTTTCCATAAAATTGCGTATCTCATCATGCTCAATAATTACATTTTCTGTTATCGGCTCAACTGTTATGGCAGCAACATCATATCCCTTGTAAATATACTTATACAGATATTTAACCGATTTAATACTTGAAACTATCTCAACATTAATATGGCAATTAAAAATAATTGATAAAATAGGACAATATGGAACTACATAACAATTATCAACAACATATCTTCCCGGACGTTCAAAACTTTTGCCATTATCTTGTCGACGATAATAAGGATAAGCATCTTCATCCATTCTAGTCTCTTCATAATACGGTTTAGGATAATGTTTCGAATATTTTCCATCTACCAAACACCAATCACCACAAGGTCCATGAATCATATGTCTCATAACTATGTCGTGTAAAACACGATTTTCACAAGGATCAGGAATTTCAGCAGAGATATATTTATCAGCGATCTGTGGAGTTGTTATTTTGAAATTGTATTTTAAAGTAACTAACATATGGACATGTGGTAAACCGCGTTTTTGAAATTCAATAACATATACAAAGACTATTACTTTTTCAAAGAATTTTTGCTTAACAATCAAATCAATTAAATAATCCTTTTTAAGATTAAAAACACGTGTACAAATGTCAGGTCTATCAAAAACTTGCTGACCAGGCAAAAGATTTTCTTCAATTTCACGTCATTTTGTATTACAAGTCATTGTAATGAAAAGATCTGATTTACCAAATTTGCTAACAATTGCCATCGCATATTGATAATTTTGTAACATATTACGCGGTGATCCAACAAATGTGGATGGAAGTATAACCATCTCTCCAATACGTCCATTTAAATTATTCACCGTACTTTGTAAATAATCTCTTAAACCTTGATACGTTTCAGTACGTAACTCTTTTTGATAATCTTTACAATAATTTATTCTGTCTTTTTCCATTTTTACATAACTGTCTACAAGCCACTGTTGAAATAGAAGACGTCCTAATAAAAAGACATTGAATTCATCACGAATAGCCATACGATGTTTGATATACTGGCCTCTAGTTATTCGTTTATTACTATTTTAATTTTGTTAAATTGTAATTCCATCTTTGAGTACCACATGGATAAAATAATGGATATATCCATAGTTCAACATTTGGATCCATGGTACTAACGCTTTGCAAAGTTTTGTCATTTCTACTACGTATTGTTACGTATGATTCTGGAATTTCTCCATCAGCAGTTGTACAAAAAACAGCAGCAACTTTATTAATTCTTTGAGCATTATATCGGCGTCGATCCATACTCGGTCTTAATGTAAGTGATAATTGTAATTCTGGCAACAATTCTCCAGATTCTATTTCTAATTGTTGATTTTCTAATTCTTCATCCATCATTTGATAAGATTGAGCAAATATATTCAATTCTTGCATTATATGTTCAAGATTTTGTATGACTTCAAAATCTAAATCTGAGTTTTCATTAAGACGATAATTTGTTGCTTCATTAGAATCTGCAATAAAAAGTTGACCACAAGTCGGATTTTCATTTTGAGCAGTATACAATGTAATAATTTGGTAATAAATCTGTCCATGTATTTTGAAGCAATATGGACCAGGTCTTCTATTTTTATTTTCAAAATTAACCAAATTAGCATTAAATGACGCGAATGAAAATGTACTGTTATAACTACGAATATATTGGAAAAAATTATTACATTTTGCATGACTACCATTAAATAAATTACGAAGAAATTGTAGAAATTGAGGAAAAGGTTCTAAATACACCGCACAGTGATTACGCGCGCGCGCATTGCCCGGTCGAAACCCGGACTCCACTCTGGAGGGGAGCACACGAAAACGTAGAGAAAGAGAGAGTGAGAGAGGGAGAGGGGGGGAGGGGGGAGGGAGCGAGAGATAGCGAGAGAGAGGGATCGAGAGACAAACACACACATGTCGGTTAGCATTTGTGTCCAAGTCGCCGAAACATTTAGTTTGCGTGCGCGAGAGAGAAAGGGATCGTTGACTCGCTCGTTTCCCAAGACTCCCTCCTGGTCGTTCGTACTCTATCGCCCCTTTTTCGGCGGTGGTCTTACCAGTAAAGTAATTTCGTACGATGGAAATAGTCGAATTTTCTTTTATGAGCACACGCTCCTCGCAGCCGACCGGTATGTGGTCTACAAATGTGCCGTTTAGACTCGTGTCTTCGAGATAGACGGACATTTTGGCGTTGGTGCCTTCGTCGACGCTGTGTATTAAAAAATGCCTGCGGCTTGTGGCCGCCAACCACGACCGAGGCAGTTCCCGATCGGTGATACAAATGCTTGAGCTTGGGTCGCGTCCCACCGTGTAAGCAGAATTGCGGTCTATTAAATCTGTGAACCGAGCCGAGAGGCCGTGAGCGAGCGTTTACTTACAAATTTATCGACAAAAAAAACAAAATAAAGTTAAACCGGGTTGCCCAGGACATTTCCGAGAGAAATTCCTGGCGGGGGGTGGGGGAGGGCCGGGGGTGCAAAAAACCAAAATCCTCACCTAGGCTCGGCAGAGATGCGTACAGGGGGACGAGTCGTCCCCACAGGCCCGGTGGCGTCTTTGGTTGACTCGATAGAGTGCTCGAGATTGGCGAGAGTGAACTAGTGTCTTGAGTGTCGGGTAGGTCGGGGATCGGGCTGGATTCGTGTGACGATATATCAAAATCATCATCCGCGTCCTGCGTCTCCGGTAGATAACCGGCAGGACTCGGTTCCCGCGACACAATTCTCATTGCGACGACGACGACGACGACGACGACAAGCACCCTAACGAGGGGATTCTAGGCGTGCAAAACAAACGGTGAGAGGCGATGAACAACAGCGTGTAGCTCGAAAACGCAATACGTACCAAAAATTACTCCGAGAGTTGGCAACACTCCTCCTTCTTCTTCTTCTCCTCCTTCTTCTTCTTCCTCTTCCTCTTTAATCAAATTGACTCGTGTTACTCGTCAGCAGACAATACGATCAGCATTTATCACTGACAGCCGGCAGCATGACGTGGTGTGGGAGGCGATTGTTTCGCCATAAACAATGTTTGACACAAGTGCCAACATTCGATTACCTCGGAGAGACCTCATGATAATAACCGCGGGCAGTCATATCATTGAGACGCTCTCTTCATTGGCTGCGAGGCCATTCCATAGGGAACCGCGAAAATCCCGAGGAAAGACGTACAAAGTCAGACATGTACGTACCAAACGAATAGGAACCCCTCTACCCGGAGAGAAGTTCCACACTCAACAAAACCGCGAGTTCAAAATTCGCTAACACAGAGGTGACACGAACCCACCACCACAAAAGACTATCGGACTCGAAGTCCGCATCACGGGCCGATGTGAGCGGCTGTTAGTAAGAATCGCGCTCACCCCACCCCGAAGACCCCCCCCAGGAGAGGAAGGGGGAGGGGAGGGCGCGAAATGAGTATAGTCCCGGGGACCCCGTCGCAGGCCGGCAGAAACCCCAGAGGGACGACCACCCGCACCCCGCCGCCACAACGGAGCCTCCGGCAAGCAGTGGGGCCGGAGCCCCGCAAGCACAGCGGTGAGCGGCGAAACTACGGACGACCGACCCCCAGAGAACCCCACGACCCGACGCGACAGAGTCCCCGGGAAGACGAGTAAATACGCGAAACGCAAACCTATATGTCATTGCGGAGCTCCCGACAGCCCAAAAGACGACCACGCCGACCGCCCCCGGGCCGACCACCCCCCAGGGATCCGGGAACGTCGCGCAAGCGAACCACCGAACCCCAGGAGGAGGAGAGCCCGGAACCGGCCGACACCCAGCCGCCCCAGGAACAGCAGGGTAGCCCCACCCGCACGCAGCAAAAGTTCGCACAAATCAGTGGAGTGCCAGAGACGCAGCGGCACGCGAAAACGCAGTAAACGCAAAACGCAAAGAACGCAAGAAAACGCAAGAGCACAGCTCAAAGTAACCACGCATAAGTCCCCACACTATCCGGGATCAAAAAGGGCCAGTTTTCTCATACGCTCGTCTTCCTCCTTCCGCTGTAAAACTCTCTCAGCAAACACGGAAAAGGAGTTCCAGGCCTCCTTGGAGGAACATATTACCTCGACGATCTTTTCCAGGGATAAGTCTTGATCCACGACCGCCGTCAGTTCTCCTCGCTCCATACTCCAGAAATTGCAGACAGCCAATGTGTGCTCCGATGTGTCCTCCTCGGCATCACAGTAACGGCATATTGGGGTGTCCTCCTTATTTATTCTAAACAGGAACACCCCGAAACGACCATGTCCAGATAGAAACTGCGTAATTCTATATGTAAGGAAACCAGATCTACAATCGAGCCAAGCGTCGAAATTTGGAAGAATTGCTTCTCTCGTTCTCCTGCCCGATAAATTAGGTTGTCGAATGTGACCTTTCCATCGCAGCCGCAGCGCCTCCCACTCATCCTGTCGAACCGCGGCAGACGAAACGTCGTTGTAAGTACTTTCGTCTTTCATCCTCCTCAAACGGAGATAAGTACTTCGCAAGTACTCCGCATAGAGGTGAATGGGCAAAATACGTGCCAGAAGAGTAGATGCCTCGTACGAAACAGTGCGGTAACACATTGTTGCACGCTGCGCAGTTAGCCTAAGTGCGCGACGCAGGATTCGTTGTTTGTTCTAGGAGTTTAAGAACTTTTCGCTCCAAATAGGAGCCGCGTATAACACTATAGACGTTACAACTGTATAATACAGCCTGCGTTTGTTTTCTACAGGACCCCTCAGGTTCGGGAGTATGCCGCAAAAAGCCCGATCAACCTTAGTAATCTTGGCCGCGGTATACTTCACGTGGGTATTGAAAGCCCATCTCTTGTCTATGTACACTCCCAGGTACTTCATGCTGTAAGATATTTTCACTCTAACTTCTTCGTACACGAAAAAGGAGTTACGAGGGCAATGCCCGAAGAAAACCGCTTCGGATTTGGACCAGGACACGGACAAACCAAGGTCGCGGATATTTATGAGCATCCTGTCCAAACACTCCGTTGCGAGGGCGCATGCGGAGTCAAAATCTTTTTCCACAACAACCAAAAGGGTGTCGTCAGCGTAACAAATTATATCGCAACCCTCGAAAAGCATGATGCGAAGTACTTGATCAAATCCGATGTTCCATAATAAAGGGCCCATCACGGAACCCTGCGGGACACCCTTGTTGACGAGTCTCGTACGACGGGTACCGTCCGAGGCAAGGTACCTAATTTTCCTGTTCCTCAAATAATCTTCGATGATGCGACGTAAATAGGGAGGAACGCGTTTGGTCCTCAAAGCCCTTCTGATGCTGGAATGTTTTATAGAATAGGCATTCATTATGTCCAGGGAAAGAGCTAGCGCCACTTTCCCATTCTCGCGAGCCTTGGTAACGATGTCCTTGACCAGAGAGAGGGCATCGGTCGTAGAGCGCATCTTCCTGAATCCAAACTGATTAAGCGCATCTTTCTGAATCCAAACTGATTAAGCGAAACTACTTTGTTTAAAATATTGCACGATAGCTTTAACTCTTTCGACTAGATTTTTAATGTTTTTCTCAATAGCATTTTGTACAATGAGATTTAATGAATGAGCAAAACAAGAAATATGCTTTAGTTTTAAGATATTAACAGCAGATTTCATATTAGATGCATTATCTGTCACGATTGCACAAATCTTATGAGCTATATCGAACTTTTCCAAAACTGTTTGAATCCATTGGGAAATATTTAAACCAGTATGCCTCTCGTTAAATTCTGAACATTCTAACAAATGTGATTTAAGACGTGTATTTGAGTCGAGATAATAAGCAGTATTATTGATATTTGTCCAACCGTCGCACGTTAAGCAGATGGCTTGTGAATCAGCTAATCGACTAGTTATTTTACTTATAATTTTGTTGTGTATGGAAGACAATAGAGAATTGGACAATGTTTTGCGACTAGGTATACTATAACTATATTGGTTGAGAGGAGGATTCTCGTCCAAGTGAGCGACAAGACGGTTGGCAATTACGCGTTCGAAGGTCTTGCCGATTTCGTTAAGAAGGCAAATTGGTCTAGCCTTAGGAGTTTCACCCGGTGGCGGGACATCTCCCTTAGGTATAAGCACCAGGCAACTTTCCAGCTTGGTGGAAAAACACCAGTTTGCATGTAAATGTTAAAACTCTACGCTAATCGGTGAACCATATTAGGTGGAAGTTTTTTCAGGACAGTGGCCTTAAAACCATCAGGCCCAGGCGCCGTGTTGGAATTCTTTTTTGCACCGATGGCTTCGCAGACTTCCTCGGAGGTAATGGGTGTTCTGCCCTCCTCGCAGTCACCAAGATTCACCGGAACTAATTCATTGCCAGCCGGAAACAGTTGATTTAATAGACGGTCCAGAACGTCTGATTCCAAAACAATGCTGGAGTGGGTTTCCGTAATTTGCCCATAACTAATTTATAAGAGAGACCCCAAGGATCCTCGTCCAATGAAGATAGAAGCTCGAGCCACGCGTTTGACTTCGCTTTACGGATCTCGTACTTAAGTTCACAGTTCGCAGAGACGTAGGCTGATCTTTTGGCCTCCAGAATCTCCGGCCGATCTCTTCCCCGGCCGCGAGTCCAGATCTTCCTGGCTGCGATGTCTGCAGTCCTCAATTGGGCAATGGCGTCGTTCCACCAATACGCTCTATCGGATCTTTGAGGGCGCGAGCGAGGAACGGCCGCTTTACATGCATCCAGTATGCATTCTTGAATCCAACGATCGGGTTTTGCATCGATTAAATACTCCTGATTTTTTGGAGTAACTGCACATTTCCATTTAATGGCCTCTTGGTACAAACCTATATCCATTCTTCTGAAATTCCAACGAAAGGCAGGTGGTCGTGACGATCGCTGTGAAGATGAATTTGAAATGTAAAAAGATATATACAAGTGGTCCGACATGGACTCCATGTCGTCACGTACGGACCATTCCAAAATTCTACGATATAAGTCTGAAGAAGCCCAGGTCAAATCAATAATTAAACTTTCCTGGTGAACTCATGAACCTGGGGTGATTTCCCTGATTAACCAAACGTAAATCTAGTTGTGCGACCAGTTCCTCCAATAGTTTGCCCTTGGGATTAGTCAACCTAGAGCCCCAGAGTTGTGCGTGTGCATTAAAGTCACCGCATATCAAAATGTTGTTGTTGTGTGTCACACTCGAGCACATATTAGATATCTCGTCCAGAAAGTCGAAATAGTCACGCAAACTTATGTTTGGTGATATATAACAGAACATTATATAGAAATCCCCAAACTTTACGAGAACCGAGCTACGACCTTGTGCCATAAGTATGGCAGGATGAGTCGCGATTTTTTGTCGATATATATGGCAGCTAACCTATTTAGGCTGTAGAACCATGACTGATAGGGGCTGGACGCATGGGCAGGCTCGGACACCATGCAAATGGCAGCCCCCATCTCCCGCGAATGACGAACAAGGAGGTCCTGGGCCTCCTTGTTTCTATTCAAGTTAATTTGCAGACATAGGGTCATTGTCTTGGCCGTTGTCCTTTCGATGCAGCATCCCTTCGTTGTTTCAAGGGTTTATCCTTGCTGGGACATCCCTCGATGGAACCAAGTCTGTGGTTGTTTGGTCTTCCAACGTCCTTACAGATAATACAGCAAGGATCAGATCTATAAGCGCCGATCTGATGTCCACGATTGCTACATTTGAAGCAGGCACCGGTCCTGTCTTCAGGATAGTTACAAGTCGTACGGACGTGCCCGAAGCGCCACAAACCTTTCACTTTTTTTTTCGTAGGAGAGAAAATGCCTTGCGCATCCCCGGGCCCCGGCACCCGGGGTATGTGGGGCTTGCACCCACTAAAAACTCTCCCCCTGAAACAGTACAATGGACCACAGTCATGACACGCGGAAAACCAGAGGTACTACTTCACGTGACGAGACAGATCCTTGCGCAAGCGCCAGGAGACATATAACCAATTACACAAGATCACACACGGAAGGAATCACAACCTGGGGGCGAGCAACCCCGGAAGAAGCAAATTCCTAGTCGAGGGGGCGGCGTCCAGAGACGCCGCCACCCGACCGCCTCAAAGAACCCTCATGATAGTGCCATGCGGGCGATCATATCATCGAGGGATCCTTTCATCGGCTGCGGACAGTTCCCCGGGGGGAGCCCACGCCCAGACATAATGTTCACGAACTATCACAGGACGCGAACGAACTAAGACAAACAGGACACCTCTCCACCGGGGAGAGGTTCCACGAAAGCACAGGCAAGAAAGTGAGTCCACATTTCCTTAAAACATAAGGAGGGGAGGGAGAACCCAACCCTCCTACACACAGAAAAACGCACAGCCCCGCCCCCCAACCACCGCGCCCGGAGGAAGGGGAACGGAGCACGCGTTATAACGACCCCAGGAGGGCGGACAGGAGCCTGCCGCAGGCCGGCGCCCAGAGCCCAAACAAAGCGCACCAGAAGCGATCCCACAAAAAACGCATAAAGCGCAGTAGTTATTCGTTTGCAAGGAAAACAGAACATCGGTTTACAGAAATTCGCAATAAGATAAAATAACGCTACGGGTCCTCCGGGACGACTCCCTCGACGATCAGTTGATTTAGAAGTCCCTGCTGCCTCCGTCTTTCATCCTCCTCCTTTCTTGATATTACCCGCTCCGCAAACAGGGCAAAAGCGTGCCACGCGGCGCGGGATCCGCAAATAGAAGAAACGACCGAAGACAGTGAGAGGTCCTGTCCAATTACAGCGGTGAGTTCACCTCTCTCGAAATTCCAGGCGCTGCACTCAGCCAGAGTATGTTTGGCCGAATCCGGTACAAGGTCACAATGTCGACAGATGGGCGTCTCCTCCTTCCCAATTCGGTAAAGGTAGGTGTCGAAGCACCCGTGACCCGTCAGCAGCTGTGTAATCCTGAAGGACAGGAATCCCGTGGATCTATCCAGCCAAGCCTCGAAATTAGGGGCAATGGCTTCCCTAGTACGTCTCCCCGTAAGATTTGGCTGTCGGATATACTCAGCCTACTGCCGCCTCAGGACCAACCACTCGTCGGCACGAACATCCTTAGGGGAGTCGGGGGTATACGTGCCCGCTCTCTTCATTTCCTCAAGAACCAGATATATTCTACGGATGTATGACGCGTATATATGCATGGGTGTGACCCTGTCAAGCAAGGTGGCCGCTTCGTAGGACACAGTCCTGTAGGCCATAATAGTTCGTGAAGCGATAAGCCGAAGTGCACGACTCAGGACTCGCTGTTGGTTTCCGGAGGAGACCAGCTCTTCACTCTAAACCGGAGCCGCGTAGAGAATAATGGACGTAATAACGTTGAAGTATAACTTCCTTTTGTTCTCCAAAGGGCTGCGCAGATTAGGAAGTATCCCACACAAGGCTCTGCTGGTCTTAGTTACCTTGGAGGCCACCTGGGCAAAATGGTAAGCGAAGGTCCATCTTCTGTCGATATAGACTCCCAAATGTTTCATAATGTTGGAGAAGGGAACTCTGTTCCCTTCGATCTCAATGGAAGAGTTCCTAGGGCAGTGGCCAAAGAAGATGGCCTCAGACTTCGACCACGAAATCTCAAGCCCTAGGCCACGAATATTGATAAGAATGCGCTCTACGCACTCCGTGGCCATGGCGCATATCGTATCGAAATCATCGCCAACCACAATAAGCAGAATGTCATCTGCGTAACAAATTATGTGGCAGTTATCATAGATCAAAGTTCTCAGGACACAGTCAAATAACAGGTTCCACAACAGGGGGCCCAGAACTGAGCCCTGCGGGACACCCCTGTTGACGAACCTAAAACGCCGCCGGCCATCCGAGCCTTTGCATCTCACTCTTCTATCGGAAAGGTAAGATTCAATAATTCTTCTCAGGTATTTTGGAAACCTCCTAACGCGTAGAGCTCTTCTGATTCCAGGCAATTTCGCTGAGTTGAAGGCATTCTCGATATCAATCGAAAATGCCAGCGCCATCTTTCCGTCATCTCATGCATCCGTAATAATCTTCTTCACGAGGGACAGAGCATCCGTGGTCGATCGTGCTCTTCGAAAACCAAACTGATTGCTAGAAAGATCAGCATTCGGGTTCTCGTCCATGTATTCAATCAGTCTATCAGCTATAACGCGTTCAAAGGTTTTTCCAACCTCATTCAGAAGACAGATTGGACGTGCCTTTGGGGTCTCCCCCAAGGCGATCTGTCCCTTGGGAATAAGGACCAGCTCCGCGGTCTTCCAATAGGGCGGGAAGATGCCGTGCTTTAAAAAGATATCAAAGCATTGGGCTAGCCGCGCTAGCATGCATGGTGGCATTAACTTCAATACGGTGGCCTTAAATTTATCGGGGCCCGGAGCCGTGTTACAATTCCTTTTAGCAGAGATAGCCCTACTTACTTCACGGTCACCGGAGTACGCTCTTCCTCGCAATTTCCGAGGTCCACTGGGACCAATGGATTACCCGGAGGGAAAAGTTTGTCCAAAAGAGCCATCAGAACATCAGGTTCCAGCGTGGCGGAAAGACCCGGAGTGGATTTACGCAATCTATTAATGACGATTTTATAGGGTAAACCCCAAGGATCGTCGTCAAGGGCGCCAATCAATTCTTGCCAAGCATCAGACTTGGCTCTCCTGATGGCATATTTAAAGGCAGAATTAGCCATAACATAATCCGCCCTCTTACGTTCTGACACGGTTTGGGTGTCTCTAAAGCGCCCTCTGGTCCAAACACGTCTTGTCCTGATAGCTTCCACTCGCAGGGCGGCAATATCCGTATTCCACCAGTATGCCTGTGGACCTCTCTTATTCGGGCGGACAAAAGGGACCACCGTGCGACAAGCATCGGTTATACATTGGTGTATCCACCGGTCCGGCTTAAAGTCCACCATGTAGTCCTCGTCCCTGGTAGTGACGGCACATGACCACTCCATGGACTCCTTGAAGAGAGCCACATCCGTCTTACGGAAATTCCAACGTGGCGCAGACACTTGCAAACGGTGAGCCGAGGCATTTCGATAAGGACCAGGGAGCCGAAAAGTAATATAAAGATGGTCTGAGAGTGACTCAACGTCTTCCCTGACTGACCACTCCGCAATATGACGGTACAAATCAGGAGACGCCCACGTGAGATCAATAATTGACGATCCCCGGTGACCCACAAAAGTATTCCTACCACCGGTGTTCATCAGACGCATATCCAGTTGAGCGGCCCAGTCCTCAAGAAGATCGCCCTTAAAGTCACTCGATCTAGAGCCCCAATACAGCGAATGGACATTAAAGTCGCCGCACACTAATAACTTTCTACTTCCTGTAATAGCGGAGCACATAATAGAAAGCTCGTCCAAAAAGCTCGTGTAACCTCTATCGCCCACGTTCGGCGACACGTAACACGATACAATATGTACAGGACCGTATTTAATCATAACAGAGCTTTCTCCTTGCGCAGCTAAAACTGCCGGGTAATTCGCAATTCTAGTATTTACAAAAACCGCAGCCAAGCCGTCGCGACTATGAAATAATGTCAAATAGATGCTGTCAGAGCTCTCAATAGAACTGAGATTAAAGTTTATGGTTCCGTCAGAGACGATCAAGAAAGTCTCAACCCGCGCGCGGGGAGACACTCAGATTCACCAGAGTTGAATTGCACCCAAGCTCAAGAATAAACGTCTGACAGGCCGGGATATCGGCCCGACGGTGCCGATTCCCACGCACACACAGAAGAGCCTGTACGCTCGTAGATGTTCACGAGAACACGGGGAATGACAGTACGAACAATGTGCCGATCCGAGAATCGCGAACACACAGCGCGCACTCGATCGAAACACCGTGCATCATGGTGTGTACAATCGAGCACCGATGAGACCCGCCATTAACGCGAAGTCCACGCGAGGCGTTGGCCGGGCCGCCATGTCGACGAAGAGTACCGCCATTATCGCGCACAAGGAACCATTGTCAAAGGGACCGCCATTGTCTAAATCACCCGAAAGTCAGCTATTTCTGACTCGAAAATCGAGCACGAGTTGACCTAGGAGAAGATTTCCAAGCCATATTGGCGGACAGATGTACACGAATCCAGACGAGTAATAATCCAGACACGTATAAATACATGTAACTCACCAAAAAGTAATAAAAAATAAATATATATGGTGGCTACATGGATCTGAGGCTCCTCAATGCATCGACAAACATCCTTCCTTCATTTCAAATTTTCCAATTGTCCAAGATAGTCATGTTCTGCGTGATCGTCCAGAATATGAATTAGCCTTTTCGGTGTATATATATATATATAATTCCGAGTCTGACAAAACAGAGAACAATGGCATTTAGATTGAATCGAGGGCCTTAAACAGGGTAAAATGACATCCTTCCAGCTCAAAGATCGTTCAAGTGTACTTCCACTGACAACGAGACAGTGGTGGTCATCTTGTCTTATACGGGTGTAACCCGAAAGATAATTTAACATAAATCACTTAAAACTGTAAAAATATTAAATAATTTGTAGAAGATGTCATGTGTTAAGGCGACAAAAAACATTCAGAACGTCGATCGCATACGATATAAGTCAAATACTCGATATTTCCGACTTTAAAGTCACGGAAAAATGACACGCGGCACATAGGTCCCGGCCGCGCAGCCATGCCACGTAAGAATTAAAAACGGTAATAAATCAGAAATCCTGACAAAATTCACAGAAATTTATACAGAATTCAGCACAAAAACACAGCGCGAATCCTCTCGTACCAAAATCTCTCACAAAATCACAGAATTTGGTTCACCAAAAATACTCTTATATGGAGCGCACTCGGGACACGTCCGTTCCCTAGAACGCCCCGTGTCGGAATCACAAACCTTCCACCTAACCTTGAGACCGGTGTCTCATGGACCCCTTCCATTGCCTTCGCGTGAACTTCGCGTAAGCCTGACGCGGATACCCGAGGCCGCGTTGTACTTCATAACGCGGAAGTGGCTCGACCAAAGCGACTCAGACCCCGCGGATCCCCCCGCGCATAGGGAAACAGAGGCGCGGAGGCACCCCGCGCGACTGAACCCACTGGAGAGCGCACTAGGTTTGCTGGCTCGCGGTTTCGCGACGGCACTTCGATTTTCCTTCCGCACGATATAAAACGGTTTTCCCGATGATTATAAATAATTGCGCGATTTGCCCGTTAACAATTTACGCAACTACGCGGTGATTTTGCGACGGCGCGACACATTGCGCGACACGCGTCTTACCCGTCCTGTTACTCTCGAGAGACTGCCCCGAGTCCCTGCGCTCTCGTTGGCTCCCCGCTTCGCGATTCGGCCCCCACTCCTGTGACGTACCGACTTTCTCTTTGCGGGAACTTTCCATAATGCGCAGTTACCCGTATTGTTCGGATTTTTTCTACTTCTACGTCATTGCCGTGGAAATTTCCATTCGGGTCCTATACTAGACAATGCCCCGACCTGGCAACAAGGTAGCGGTTTTTCAGAATTGCCAATTGTCGTCTGACGTTGACGCCGACCCCTGCGCAGGGTCTTTCCCCTTCCCTGAATGCTCCATCCGGACGACTTCCCTGGAGAAGACGTCCAGGTGCACCTCGACCTGGAGGCCGTTGACGCCGACCCCCTGTGACTCGTCATTGGGACCTTGTAGGACCAATGGCGGGTCGTTTCCCTGAGGAAGACCTCTAGGTATGGAGATTGCGGACGTCCCCGTAACTTTCGACCCGGTGGTCGTATCGTTTCGCGGTTCGTCCCGTCGTGTGTACCAGGTGTCCCCGATGGATCACTGCTGGTTTATTTCTCGATTTTATTCCGTATAGACGTGGTTCGCAATCTCGCCACCTGTACACTTTTTGAGGTTAGGAGTCATTCCTGATCGTTCATTGCGCCTGTCCGAAGCGTCATGGGTGGTCGCCCCCGCGATTCTCCGCGCGGCTCGCATTTCTCAAAACCCTAGCCGATGGTTCGCCATCTTGGTTACGCGCGGCCATTTTGTATCGCCGATGGCCGGTGACCTCCTCTGGCGGTCCAGAGGCTCGTCATACGCGACAAGTTTCTCCGAACTGCCCGCGGTTCACGCTTTCGTGGACCGTCCTCAGTGGTCCGCCATTTCCCGTATAGGCGGCCATTTTGCTGCGGCGATCTTCGGTGACTCCCTCTGGCGGTCCAGAGGCCCGTCCCATGCTACGAGTTACCTCGAAATGTGCGCGGTTCGCGGTTTTGGGAACCAGGTCGAATGGTCCGCCATTTTTATTCTACACGGCCATTTTGTCACGGCGATCATCGGTGATCGTCTTCTGCGTCCCGGGGATTCGTCATGGCCCGCGTTCATGCCCGCATCGCACGCGGATCTCGTGTTGGCGAACCGTCTCGCATGGTTCGCCATCTTGGATTCGGGTCTTTATTTCGCGTTGCCGTCGCCGGATGGCGCCTCTTGGCGACTCGCTGATGCTCCATTCGCGCCTAAATTTCGCGCTCGTACTTTCGTTTATCATTTGTCGGGTCAGGCCAACCTACCTTGCTTTCTCTATCTCCGATCGTCCCTCGTGGATCGGCGGACGATCAGGGATCCCGAAGATTGCGTGTGGCCGCTTTGCCTTGGTGCTTTCGTGCGCCTGAACTGAAAAGAAAACTTAAACCCGGATGTCACCGGTTGCGGCCTAAACTTAACTAAAACGGTTGGCTCATCTTGCCCTTCGACCGGAACACGTCCTGTCGGTATTCAATCTTACGTCGGGTCTTCCCCTCTATGCGCCTTATAATCTGACCTATTTCTACCGCGTCGGGTGGACTATACATAGGGCTTTGCCCCTCACCCTCGGAACGCTTGTCCGCGCCCTATGAGCGTGCTCCTACTCCGGGTCCTCGTGGGATGCGTCCTCCGCCGCCCTCGCTCCCGACTGCTCCGCTGCCTCTGGCTCCGCCATTGACCCCGAGCTCGGCGTGAGCGCGAGATCGTCGGCCAGCAAACCTAGTGCGCTCTCCAGTGGGTTCAGTCGCGCGGGGTGCCTCCGCGCCTCTGTTTCCCTATGCGCGGGGGGATCCGCAGGGTCTGAGTCGCTTTGGTCGAGCCACTTCCGCGTTATGAAGTACAACGCGGCCTCGGGTATCCGCGTCAGGCTTACGCGAAGTTCACGCGAAGGCAATGGAAGGGGTCCATGAGACACCGGTCTCATCCTCCCCGTCGACTCCGGGTTGAAAGTCCCTTTTCGCCCGGAGTCTTTGTGTTGTGGGCGATGGGTCACTTTACCATTTCGCTTCGCGTTTCGTCGCCGTCGTTCCTCCTCTCGCCGTCTTTCTCGGCGTCGTTGTTCTCGGCGGCGTTCGCGTTTGATTAGCGCGTCATCTTCTCGGAGTAGTTCCATCCTCGCGTGAGCGACCCTCGCTGCCTTTCGGCCATAGGCCGCTATGATGGCTTGGCGCTTCTCCGCGTCTTGTTGCTTATTCCGAGTGTCCGTCCGCGGCGTTGACGCTTGGCTATCGCTTGAGTCATCGGATGGAATTGATTCCACTTTTACCCAATTTACCCCTGCTCTTATGACCTTCAGGGGCGGTGTCTTGAGTGAGTCCCCCTTTCGGGTTGTGATTGTCTGGGTCCCGCTCGTTGACGGCATAGCCTCGTCTACAGGTATAGAGCCTTGGCCGGTGGTTCGTTGCGCCTCCTCTACCTTGGTCGTTGTAGTGACCCGCGTTGTTGTCTCGGTTGTGGTCCGAGTTTTGCTCACCTCGGGATTGGGTGAGCGTACATCGTGCCATCTGAACGTCTGTTCGTGTTCTTCGAACCGCCAAACTGGAGACTCTGCTGTTTCCGCCGGGGTATCCAACACTTTTGTGCTGAAGTATGTGCCGTATTCGTGGAACTCGGCCGCGAGACGGAATGGTTTCCGTGCTCCTTTTTTGTCATATGGCCATTTCACGGCCGCGACAATATTAAGTCGGGCTACCTCTGGTCCGTCTGCCGGATCGCGCGGGACTCTGGCATCCTGTATCACCCGGATGGTTTTTCCGGCCGATTTTCCGTCGTCCGCAAGGCGTTCGAGGTAGCTCTTTAGTTCATCTCGCCGTTGTTGTAGTTGTTCCGGCGTGTATATCTCTTCCGGCGGGATATCTTTCACCATGGCCTCCATCCGTTCCAGCAGCTCGGTTTGTAGGTCTTCGTGTTCGCTGTATCTGCGATTGCCGACCACCTTTTCGGCTGCTGCTTGGAGTCGTAACTTCCGCTGTGCCCGTGTTAGTTGATCAATCGGGATGTCCTCGAGGGGAACCTCCTCCCTCGCCCGCGTCGAGTCGTCCATTCCGGTCCTCGTCGTCGTCGGGTCCTTTCGGAGTTGATGTTCTTCCATCGACGTTCTGTCCCCTACGTCGTCCCTTCGGTTCGGTTGTGGCGGCACGGTAGGTATGGTCTCGTCCGCACTTCGTATCTCACTCTCCTTCGTTAGTCGCGGTATGTTCTCTGCCATGATTGGCGTCACTCGCGTACTTGTCTCGTCACCTCCGGCCACTGATCGCTCTACAGCGATCGACGACACTCGCGCACTTTGCGTATCACTTTCGACCATTGGTCGTAACGTCTCATTCGCCATTGTTTTCGGCGACACTTGCGCGCACTTTGCGTTCTGTTCCTCCGTCACTGTTGACTCGCCCGGGTCACTCAGTGTAGCGCGTCCGCTGCTCCGGTCCTTACCCGGGGTATCGGGTTCTGAGCTCAGCGATATTCCCTCCGGGTCCATGCTCCGGCAGGCTATTTGGTTAATCGCGATGCTCACCGTCCCGTCGTCGTGTTCCTCCCCTGAAGACGAACTCTCAACCCGGTTCCTTCCGCGGGTCCGGTTCGGTGGTCGTGGTCTCGGCTCTGCAATATCACTATCCGTCGGTGTGACTTCTTCTTTGGGACACTGCCCGCACAATACGTATTGGTATTGGCTGGCTTTATCGCCCGGCGCCCTCCGACGCGTAATCGTGATTTGTGTCGCGTCGTCGCTATCCGCTCGCGTCACTTTATCTATCGAACCGTCGGTCGTCGCCTCGCTACGAATGACTCGCGTCCGTCGGTATTTCCGCTTTACGAAGCGCGCGATATTCCACCTATTTCGTTTCATACGCGCGTGCCTCGCTCCCAGTTTGCTTCCGGTAGGCAAACGGGTTTTCCGACCTCTTATTTTTGTTGTATCGCGTTTCTCCCGCGTTGGTTCTCTGTGCTTGGCCTCTCCTGATGTTCGCGTTTCCCTTAATGTGTTTTCGTCTGAGTCGTACTGGATTAACCCGATCGTCGGGATATCATCTCGTCCTGACTCCCCGTCATTTTGGGTCTTCCGTACCTTAGCCTCCGGCTCCCCGTCATTCCGGAAGAGCCGTCGTCTGACGCTGTCTAGCTCTGGCTTTTTGTTGTTATCGGTACGTCGTTGGTTTTCCGTAATGCTCGTCATCACTCGGCTCGTGAGGTCGAGTATCGCGAGGAATTCGTTCCCGTGGCCCCTTAATTGGCGTTCTCCTCTGCGTCGGTTTTCCATGACTTGTATCAATTGGTGATACAGGTTGGCTACCCGCCTTGCGACCTCTTCTCTTCGTTCCCGCTCGAGCGATTCGTGCGACCGTAAATATCGCACGTCCGTATCAGGGTTGCAGGTTAACGTCATTCGGTACTTGACATTGAAGTCCATTCCGAGAACGAGTTCGTATCCTAACTCGGCGACGATATAACATTGGTGTTCCATTTGCCTTTGCCTATATCGGCATGCTATTTTTACCTTCTCAGTGACCAATACTCCTTGCTTCGAGAACGCCCCTTTTACTCGGAACGCCCTGGTTGGGTTTATTTTCATCGGTTCACCCGCTTCTCGTAGTTGATTGCACAAGTTCTCTGTGATTGCGGTCACCTGCGCGCCGGTGTCCACAATTGCGTGTACCCTACGCGTTTCGAATTGCAACTCGATGGTCGGAATCGTTGCGCATTCTATTTCGTCGCCTGTTGATCCTGCGCCGCTTTCTGCCCCGGCGTGTTGCTTCGTTATTATGCAACATTTCTTGTCCTTTCTCTCGGACTCCGATTCCGCTTGGCTGGAGTCATCTCCTTCCGGGTTCTCGTTGTCATTCGCCATGATGGCCGCCACCTTCTTCGCGCGGTCATCACGCTTAGGCTTATATGCCGGTTTCACCACCTCCCGTTTGGGATTGTTCTCTTTGTCCCGTGAGTATTGGGTAACTCGTGGTTTCGCCTGGCTATCGTCACTGTCCGGTTCTTCCGCTATGTCCGCCGTCTCACGTCGTCGCCTTTCCGGACTTTTTGCTTCTTTGTAGTCCGCCGCCTTACTCGACGACATTTTCCTCGCCGTGTCGTAGCTCTTTCCGCTAGAGTATTTCCCGGTATCCTTGGATTCGGCGGTACGGCTTCCTGTCCGGCTGTAGTCGGTGCGGTTAGCTGGTCTTTCGCCCGACTTTTTCGCTTCGTTTCGCAATCTTCGTGTCTCTCGCTCGTTCTCGAGCGTGTCGAGCATTTCGATCATCTCCGCCACAGTCCTCGTGACGGATGGTCGTAACTCGCGTGACGTTTCAGCGTCAAAGTGTTCCCTGAGGGTCTGTACTATTTCCTCGTCCGACATCGGCGGTCGTAGTGTTCTCGCCTGTCGGGCAATATTCAGCGCGTATTCGGTCATCGTTCCTGTTCCGGGTTTGTATTTTCCGAAGTAAACCTGCTGCCGAAAACGCATTTGGGCTTGGCAACCCCAGAAGTATTGCCGGAACTTCTCTTTAAGTTCGTGTATATCCTCTGCGTCTTGGAGTTCGTGCCATTGACTAGCAGCTCCTGTCATGCACCGCCCAAAGTAGTGCAGCTGCTCCTCTTCTGTCACCCCCCCATATCGGGCTAATTTTTCGAATTTCTCCAAAAATCTTATGGGGTTCTGTTTGTCTGTCTTCCCCTTGAAAGACAGCTCCTCAAATGGGCTCTTTATCCACCCACCACGCGGAAGTCTGGCTTGCATTTGTAGCATCTGATTGCCGACTCCGCCCGGTGGCACATCCGCTCCGTAGGTTCTTGTTGCCACTTGCCTTACGAGCTCCGATTGTGGGTCCCGGTCCACGTTGATCGTGGATCCGCGATCTTGCCCCGTCTGCATGCTATTTCGCCTCATCTCTTCCAGCTGTTCCGTCAGCTGTTGAACTTGCTGTAACAGCAGTCGTTCATTTTCCGTGGCCTGATCCATGGCCCGGTCTGCGCTCAAGTTGAGTGCTTCTCGCTGTTGCTGGTCGTCGTCGACCACTATCAGGATCTGATCCTGTGTTTGATCTCCCGGCTTATCCTTGGGTAGGCCGGTTGCTTGGTCCGACGTTGGTGGGCCTCTTGATCTTATAAGCACGCCTGGTGGTGTGCGATGGATTGTCGCCATGCGACCTCCTCTGTCTCCACTCTTCCCTCTGCCGCCTCTCACCTTCGGCCCTATGTTGGGTAAAGGGTGCGGCTAAGCGGGGTTCGATTTTGGCGACGTACTCCCGTACGGCGTGGATCACACGTTTGTTTAGGCAGGCAAACGTGTGCTGCGTTGCCACCTCGTGCACCTTTACCGACGTTGTTTTGGTGTACGCGCACAGTCTCTCAGTCACCCGCGAGATCACACACGACACCCGCACTGATGTCGCGTGGTTTCACTGACGTGTCGTGGTCACCCACTAACACGATTTTCTTCTGTATCGCACCTCGGTGCGCTGTCTCCAACACTTGATGTGTCCCACGGTGCCGATGGTTTCGTATCCCACGGTGTCCGCGTCTGCCTTCCTTTTCCTCCAACACTTGCTGTGTCCCACGGTGTATCCGCGTCTATCGTCGTGACTCGCCCTTGGGCGGTCTACCGCCGGAGTTGCCCGGACGGTACTACGGGGTTCGATGTCGTCGTGAGATACCCGTTCGGTGTGGATTACGTGTTTGTTTAGGCAGGCGAACGTTTGCTGCGTCGCCACCTCACGTACCTTTGCCGACGTTGTATTGATATCTCCGATCAGTCTCTCTGGCGCCAGCAATGTCTTCGCACGAAACTTGCAAGGTTTCGCGCTGACTTTCGTGACTATCTGTCACTTTTTCCCGCACCTTAGTGCTTCTCCTACGACACCGTAGTGTCCCACGGGTTTCCCGCGTCTTCGTCTTATCGCGCCCTCAGGCGACTTACCGCACTTTTGTGCTTTTACTCCGACACCTTGGTGTCCCACGGTGTGTCCGCGTCTGCGTCTTGATGCGCCCTCAGGCGACTTATCGCCGGATAATCCTGCACGATCCTGCGGGGTTCGATATCGCCGCTGCGCACCCGTACGGTGTGGATTACGCGTTTGTTTAGGCAGGCAAACGTGTGCTGCGTTGCCACCTCACGTACCGTTGCCGACGTTGTTTCGGTGCGCACGGACAGTCTCTCTGTCAGCCCGCGAAATACACGCACAACACCCGCACTGATGTTGCACGGAACTTCATGCACCTTGGTGCATATTCACCGATACTTCACATGTCCCACGGTGTCACCAAGTTGTCGTTGATGTCCGCGTCTTCTTCACCTTCTGATCACAATCCTTGTTCGACGTGACAGGTCTTCTTCTTAATTTTCCAGCAGGTACGTACTTCAGCGTCCTGTCACGGTCGCCATTCGGAGTTAGAATCTGTTTACTCGAGAGCCACGTGGCCAGTCCGCGTGTTAAGTTGTGTCTCAAGTAGTCATCGATTCAGCAGGTTCGTGACGCCTCTAGTACGCTTGCCGCCAGAGTCTGCGTGCCGAGCCCTCTATTCACTGTAACCGAACGGCCAGTGAGGGTTATTCGGGTCACGCGTTTGTGTCCTTGGAGCCACTGGTCGCCACTCGGTTTGACCTTCTAACCGAGAAGGTTACGTTGGAAAGTTATAAATTGCCGTGCTTTATCGTATGACTTCCCCATTTGTCAAATTACTTACCTACTACTTACCTAATCCTACGGCGGAGATATCCCAAGTCCACTGCGGTAGCGAAACACGCGACGATCCGAGTGACGGCGAGGATGATCCAAATGCGACGGGAACCTGAAAAGTAGAAAATATAAGTAAAGTTACGATTCATACTTACCAGTCAAAGAGTGAAGATACATATAAGTCCCTCCTCACCACGGTAGCGAAACCACGCGACGATCCGGGTGTTGTCGACGGCCTTGATCCACGATGACGGTTAACCTGTAAGGGGATAAAGAATATTAGTAACGATTGACACTTGGGGAAGTCATACGATAAAGCACGGCAATTTATAACTTTTCAACGTAACCTTCTCGGTTAGAAGGTCAAACCGAGTGGCGACCAGTGGCTCCAAGGACACAAACGCGTGACCCGAATAACCCTCACTGGCCGTTCGGCTACAACTTTTTTTTTTTTGTTTTTCGTAGGAGAAGAGAAAATGCCTCGCGCATCCCCGGGCCCCGGCACCCAGGGTATGTGGGGCTTGCACCCACTAAAAACTCTCCCCCTGAAACACCAAGACAGGGCCACAGTCACGCCACGCGGGAGACACGAGGTATTACATCACGTGACGAGACGGTCCGTGCAAAAGCCCGGAACAATTATAACAATTACACAAAGACACACGAAGGTCTGACCATGAGAGCGCTTCAGCCCCAGAACGAACGGCCCCTAGTCGAAGAAAACAAACCAGTCGTGACTGATCGTTCGACCACCTCGGAGGATCCCCATGATACTAACCGCGGGCAGTCATATCATTGGGGAAACCTCTTCATCGGCTGCGGGACAGTTCGTCCGGGAAATCCACGCCCCCATAAACAAAGTACACGGGACGTGTACAAACAGAACGAAACAGGAAACCTCCTATCCGGAGGAGGAATCCACAAGAAAGAGGGATACCCACCACCGACGAAAAACAAAAACACAGGCCCAAACCCGTGTTAGCAGGGGGGGGCCAAAACGGCCCGTTAGTAAGGACCGCAACCCCCCCCCCCCAACCCGCCACCCACCCGAAGGAGGGAGGAAGGGAGAGAGGAGGGAGCGGAATGAGCATAATCAGGGAGGGCCAACACCGCCAGGAGAGAGGGACCCCCCCAGAGGACGGCCACCCGCGGACCACCGCCACAAGGGCTACCACCGAATCCGCCGAATAAACGGCGGAGGTGGAGCCCGAAAAGCGGCGAGCGGAGAACCACGGCCGACCAACCCCAAGGGAACCCCCACCCCGGCGGCGCAGCCCCCCAATTAGAAAAAGCCAACCAGGGTCACTCCCAGCCAGTCCCCCCCCGAGAGACGCCGGGCGCCGACCGCCCCCAGCCAGCCAAAACCCCCCAGGGATCCGGGAGCGCCGCACGAGACGGCACACCGGACCCCAGAAGAAAGGCGACCACCAGGGCGGCCGGCGCCCACCGCCCCACGGGGAGGGAAGAGCGGCAGGAAACAAGCGAAAACCGTCCAAAGGGACAGGTAACATTCAACAAGAGGGAGGGTCAATTACCACAAAGTGTTAAAGACCCCCAATAAAAGTCAAGAACACGCACGGCGCAGAAACCAAGTAAAGATCGCACGCAGAAAAACGCAAAAACGCAAACGCAAACGCAGGAAAATCGCTCATTACTGTACAAAATACGCAGCGAAGTAAAGCTATCGAGAAGCACGCCGCAACAGACTCCCATCCAAGGCCTCCTGCTGACGCCGTCTCTCGTCCTCCTCCTTAGTGCGAAGGACGCGCTCCGCAAAAACTGAGAAGGCCATCCAAGCCTCTCGAGATCGGCACATAGTGGTCACGAGCGTGGGGAGATCCAAACTCTGGCCGACAACCGCCGTCAACTCACCCCGTTCCAGGTTCCAACGTTCGCAAACCGCCAGGGTGTGCTCGGCAGTATCCACATGTAGATTACAATAGCGGCAAACGGGTGTATCCTCGCGTTGAATACGATGTAGGTAGGATCCGAAACACCCGTGTCCCGTTAGGAATTGGGTGATTCGGAAGGTGAGGAACCCCGTACGACGGTCGATCCATTCCTCAAAACAGGGAACGATGGCGTCCCTGGTGCGCCTTCCGGGCAAAGTCTCATCCCGCATATAAGTCAGCCAGCGAGTCCTCAGAGCAAGCCACTCCTCACTACGAATCTCGGAGGGAGCATCTGTATAAAATTCTCCGGCAATCTTGAGAGCTCTTATACGCTCGTATACCCTGGCCACAAAGTCCGCATAAAGATGTATGGGCGGAACTCGCGCAAGCAAAGTTCGGTTACAACCTAACTTAACCTAATCTAACACGAAAATTTTAGAATATTTTAAATTAAGTTTATTCCTCGAACCCAAATTATACTAATAAAATTGTTAAAATTATTTTAAAATTTTTTTAAAACTTTTTATTGCAATGACAGAGTCCAATTATTTATGCACGCTACGCTGTCATAACTCTCAATGGCACTGTTAATGCGTTATACGTATATTTTCAATATGTAAATATACATATACATAATTATTATCTGTACTCATATGCATACGTTGTTTACGGAATGTATTTTTAATTTTTCACGTAATCGCGATTTATTTTCAAACCATACTCTTTTTTGACTTCAAGTGTAGTATCTAGCGATTTCGATGTTATTATTCGAAAGAGTCGTCGATGCCGATGTCAGTTACAAATGTCAGTTTGAACTTTGTTATTTTTCTAGCTTGAAATAAATTTTTGTCACGCAATAGGTGTACAAAGACTTTCCTTGCAGCACACGTTATTCACATACCGAGCGCGAGTTCCGGTCTATCTGACATTTACGAAACGTATTATTTCTATCCGTTTTATATGAATCACACTTGTGCGCCGCACCGTTAATCAACACACCGTATCTGTAGTGTCATCAGTGTCATACCATATCTTTATCTATACTTTTCCAACTACAGTGGCGTGGTAATTGGTATACTGTACTTGTGTTTGCAGGCTCGCAGCGCCAGCACAAGTAGCTTTAGAAGCCTGAGTCAAGTATATACCAAGATAATAATCCAGACCTAGTTAAGAGATTAGTCACTAGCTATATAGCTAGATATAGTCAATCATTTATTACTTGCTCATTATTAGAAACATAGATACCATTGCTCATGCGTAGAGGCGTAGAGCACGCGCATTTCGCTAAAACTCTCGGCATTGGTCTGCAAATTGTTTTATTGACGATTTCTGGTCCATTATCTGGTCCATATGATAGCCAATAATCGGATTGTGACATCAAAACGAGATCGCACAAATTTTTTTTTTACACCCTTATTTGAACGTATAGGGCGAATGAAACGATTTTACGATTTGTCGCTCATGGACATCACAATTCAATGTGGTTACAACAAGAGAAATCGCGAGCCTTCGATAATCTCCTTTGCAGTGCCAACCTGTCACAACACTCACTCTCTCTCGCGCCAATAAACAACATTCGAAACGTGACAGATCGCATTGTCGCGTATTCCACGAATTTCGATTCAGGTCCTACTTGATAGTATGGCTAAGGAGTACGCTACCGCTCGGTAATTCCAATCTGTCAAGAAGGGTCAGAGATTTTTTACGATAAAAAATAGTAAATTGTGTTTTCAAGAGAGAAATAGATCAGTCCAAACCATTCAGCCATTCTTCAATCCGCGTATAAGTCAGCTTCAAACCAGAGATAACATTGGCCAACAGATCGTCCGAACACAAAATCGCGATATCGTCAGCATACTGTAATAGAACAACATTATGAGGAACGTGCAGCAGAACATCTTTAACATATAGGTTGTAACGGCCTGACTTTATCGAACGCGGACGGGATTTCTGGATCAGGGGTTCGATGACAGGCCCAGAGACAATAATCAATGTGCAGTGTACAGATATCGTTTATTACGTTTACTCTAAATGCGGTGGTACATACAGACTCGGTATATTACAACGGTCGCCAGACCGGCGGAACTCGGCGTTACGCGCAAGCGCGGTGGGTCGCCACGGCCGTCCGGCTGCGGCGGGACGCGGGAGGTGACGGCGGTCAGCGGTGTATCTGCACTCGGCTGGCTAGCGGGCGGATATCTTATCCCTCGCGGGGCTCGGTCGATTCGCAGATCGCGGTATATTACATCGGTAGCGGAACGCGGGACAGGGACAAGACTCGCGGTATAATACAACGGTAAGAACGGATCGCGGGACGGAGACGTGATTCGCGGTATAATGCAACGCGGGTCGCGGTACAATACGATGGTCGCGGAACGCGGGACAGGGACGTGAATCGCGGTATAACACACGGTATAGATGCGGGAGTACGGAGCGCGCTATATGCAATGGACGCGAGTGCACATGCACTTCGTATTGGCGGGACGCGCGAACGTTTCGAAAGGCGGTGTTCCGGCGATACGGGCGTGAGAACCCTCGCTGCGGGGCCGAGCACGCTCGACCTCGCCTGGCCGTAATCGTCGGAACGGAGGATGGCGTCGGGGACACTTGAGAACTCTCATTCGAGGCCCACACTCTGGACCCCGGTTTGCGTGTCGCCCTAGGAGCTTAGGAGAGGTTTTTCGGTCGGAACGGTGTCGGCGAAAAGGTCCCGTCTCGTCGAGCGCGCCGGTTTTTATATGCCGCTCGGTGCGGCGTGTTCGGCGGGAGGGGAGGCCGATCGTCAGGCGCGCCGCGCGGCGGCGGGAGCAGCGCGATCCGTGCTCCCCCCGTCGGCGCTTGTCGGCGTCGCGCGGGAAGGCACCGGTGCGGCGGTTTCCCGCGCACACGGTGCGTTTCAAACGTTTAAAAAGGTGGGCGCACCGCGCCCTTGTCCTCGCCCGACGGAAGGTCGGTCGGGCGGCATCCGGCGGATGGTAGCCGGGAACGATGCCTTGGTGTGAGGGGCGCATCGTTACACCACCCCCCCCCTTTTGAAGTGCCTGAATTGAGAGGCACAGGGTCCTGCTGGTTGTAGATGCCGGTCGGTCGGGTGATCGTTTACGCTGGTGGCTTCCGCGACTTGTCTTTCACCCAGCGGACGGAGCCGTCCCCGTTAAACCTTATGTGCCATCGTCGCTTCCCGATCGTATATTTATATTGTCGGGCGACGTGGCACGAGAAATGGGGCACCTCAATGATTGTGCCGGGCTCGACCTCCACCGGGATCGGAGGCGATGGTATCGGCCCCATCACTCGCGCTGGCTGGAGCGTCGGTCGCGGTCGTCGGGGCCCCTCGGCCAGTGGTCGTGGGCGTCGTGGCGGCGGTGGTGGCGGGGCCAGCAGCCAGGCCTGCTTCGCCCGATTCGTCGCGTCGGACCTCTGTATTATCGTGCCGACTCGTGGCACGTTCCTCGGCGGGGCCGGTTCGGCTGGCGTCGGTGTTGGAGGCGCCGGGTCGGGTTCGCCCCGGTATAGGGTGGCCCATCCTTGCCCGATCCCGGGGTTGGCCGGATCGTACTCCTCGTCGTCCTCGCCGAGAATCTTGGCGATCTCCGTGAGGATGTCGCTCTCTTGCTTCGCTGCGTCGTCCGTCATAGCTGCGGTCGCTCTGACGATCGGCTCGCTTCCGTCTCGGTACGCCGGGCGAATTAGCGCTTGTTGTCATTTTTCGGCGGTTAACAATGTTTTAGTTGCGGGTCGCGTCACAATGTTTCGTTCGACGCCGTTCTCGTTTTGGCGCGCGTTTTCCGGCCGGATACGTTTGCACGGCGGTGGCGGTCGGTGCGAGCGCGTCCCCCCCGCCGGGGTCCGGGCCAGGTACGTCGGGTGGTGTGTCGGCCGGGGCGCGCTTGAGATCCTGTACGTGTATGTGGCGGTACCATTTCCCCGAGCGGCTGCGGAGGTCCACGATGACGGGTGAAATAATGCGGCGGATTTCTAGCGGACCGATAAATTTCGGCGCGAGCTTGGCGTTAAACGCCGCTTCTTTGTTGGAAAGCGGGCGGTCCCGTTTCCATACCCATTCCCCGATACGCGGTCTCCACTCGCGGCGGCGGAGATTATAATGTTTCTCTTGGTGCTGGAACGCGCGGGCTAGCTGGATCTTCACTAGTTCGTAGGCTTCGGTTAGCCGGCGGTGCAGGTGGGTCGGCGGCGGGGTCTCGTCGCGCGGCGCGTCCTCCCCGGGGCGGCGTAATTCGCGGCCGTGGTTTAAAAATGCGGGCGTGTAGCCCGTCGCGTCGTGGGTTGCGGTATTATAGGCGAACTGGAGTTCTGGCAAGTGTTCGTCCCAGGCTCTGTGTTTTTTCGCGTATTGCGCGATCATTGTCTTGATTACGCGATTGGTGCGTTCCACGGGATTGCAGTGGGGCGCGTATGCTGGTGTAAAGCGGTGGCGGATCCCGCAGTCGGCGAGGAGTTTAGCGAGCTGTCGTGACTTTAACTGGGTGCCATTGTCCGACAGGATTTCGTCCGGGCATCCGTGTCGGAGGATAATAGCTTCGGTCACGTGTTTTACGATGGCCGGCGCGGTGGCCCGTCGTAATGGCCGGAGCTCGACCCACTTCGTGAATCGGTCCTGGATGTTGAGGAGCCAGATATGGCCGGCGGCGGACCGCGGGAGCGGGCCGACGAGGTCGAGAGTGACCTGCTGCCACGGGTGGCCGAGTGCGGTCGGGTGTAGTTGCCCGGCGGGCTTCTCCTGTGCCACCTTATGGGCGAGGCACGTCTGGCATTCGCGAACGTACCGGGCGATGTCGCGGAACATCCCGGGCCAATAATATCGGTGCGCGATTCTCGCGATGGTCTTCGCTATGCCGAGGTGGCCAGCGGTCGGTGCGTCGTGGTATTGCTCTAGGAGCGGTCCTCGTTGTTCTTTCGGTACGCATTCCTTCCATTGTTCGGCCGCGGGGGTGTCTTTGAAATCCAGGCTGTGGAGCACGTGCTTCCACAGCCGGCCCCGGTCGATCCGGAAGTCCGGTACTTCGTGTGGCGCCGTTTCGGTCGTGTGCCACATGCGCGTATACCATGGGCATTTTGCTTTCGTGACGCTGAGGATTTCGGGTTGGCGGGATAATGCGTCGGCTACCTTGTTGAGCGCCCCTTTTCGGTATTTGATCTCGAAGTCATATTGTTGCAATTCGAATGACCATCGGCCCAACCGGCCGGACGGGGATTCTAGCTTTTGTAGCCATTTCAGTGACTGATGATCGGTGATCACCGTGAATCGGTACCCCTCGAGGTAGCCGCGCATCCGTCGGATTCCCCATATTACTGCCAGACACTCCAGCTCGGTCGCGCTATAATTCCGCTCGGCGTTGTTTAACGTGCGGCTGGCGTATGCGATAACGCGCTCGCCCTCGGGGAGGTATTGCGTCAGCACGGCCCCCAGGCCGTTGGTGCTGGCGTCGGTTTGAAGGTGGAACTGCCGCGAGAAATCCGGGCACGCGAGGACTGGTGCGGTAGTCAAAACGGTTTTGAGAGCGGTGAACGCGGTGTGCTCGGCTTCCCCCCAATTCCACCGGGCTTGCTTCCGGGTCAAGGCGGTGAGCGGCGCGGCGAGGGTCGCGAAATCTTTGATGAAGCGGCGGTACCACGATGCGATCCCCAGAAACTGACGGACCTGACGAACGTTTTGCGGTGTGGGCCAGTTCGCGACGGCGCTAACCTTGTCTGGGTCGGTTCGGATGCCGTCTCGGTCGATGACGTGGCCGAGGTACTTAATCTGTGGGGCGCAAAATCGGCACTTCTCGGGATTAATGCGGAGGTTGGCCGCGCGGAGCCGGCGGAAAACTTCGCGCATAATGCGAAGGTGTTCGTCAAACGTTTCGCTGATAATGACGATGTCGTCTAGATAAACGAAGACGTATGGTTCTAGGTCCGGGCCCAAAATGGCGTCGAGTAGTCGTTGAAAGGTGGCCGGTGCCGAATGCAGCCCGAACGGCATGACGGTAAACTGCATGAGCCCTCGGCCGGGGACGGTGAAGGCGGTCACGGGTCGGCTTTCTGGCGCGAGCGGTACCTGCCAATAGCCGTTTTTTAAGTCCAAGGTGGACAAGTAGCGGGCCCCCCGTAATTTGTCCAGCGTTGCGGTGATGTGCGGCATGGGATATGCGTCCTTTTCGGTGAGCTCGTTGACTAGGCGAAAGTCAATGCAGAATCGGGGTTTGCCGTCTTTCTTTCGCACAATGACGATCGGCGAGCTCCACGCGCTGTGAGACGGTTCAATGATGCCGTCGCGGAGCATCTTGTCGACTTCTGCATCGATGATTGCCTGCATCGCGGGGTTCCGCGGCCGATAACGTTGCTTAACCGGTCGGTCGGTTTTAACGCGGATCACGTGCTCCCCGCGGTTAGTGGGTCCCTGCACGGCCTCGAACTTCGCGAGCTCGATGGCCAGGAAGCGGCGGAGGCGCTCCTCCTCTGTCATCTCGCTACCCTCGGGCGCGTGTTCGACGGCGGCGGTTCGCGCGTTGGCGTCGAGCGGGCCCGGCGGCGGTATGGCGAAGTCCAGCTTCGCCCACAGGTCTACGCCTATCAGCACGTCGCAGTCTAGTGCTGGCATGATTTGAAAACGGTGCCAGAACATTCGTCCCTGCACGGTGAGGGGAAAGGTGATCGTACCCGGGATAGACGTGCTCGATCCGTCGGCGAGATGCACCTGGCCGTTGACCGGCTGGATCGGGAAATCGCGGGATATCTTGTCGGCTGTTTGCGCGTTGATAAACGACGCTTCGGATCCGGTATCCAGGAGTGCCTCGTACGGCTGCTTTGATGCTATCACGGTCAGGTGCGGACGCGGGGTATACATTATTCGGAGGACCGGGGGGCGGCCGCTTCGTCCCCGGCCCGAACGGCATTTCCCGGCGGCGGGTGGCAATCCTTCGTGAAGACGCCATCCCTGCCGCATTGGGAGCAGAACCGGCGCGGAGGTCGGCGGCAGTCGAACCGGGTGTGCCCTCTTTGTTTGCACCGCCAGCAACACTCGCGGCGATCGTATGCTGCGGCGGCAACCGCGGGCTGCGGGGCGGCGGTTTGTCGGGCGCGCGTCTGCTCTTCGATGTGTTCGAATTCCTCCGCCAGGCGTAGTATGTCTCGCGTGCGTGTTACGGTGTCGCGACGGATGTACATTTGATAACGCGGGTGCATATTATCATAGATCGCGTCGACTTGCTCTTCCTCCGTGAACCCGGTGGCCCGTCGCATCATCGTCAGCATCTCCGTCGCGAACTTCCGGTACGGTTCGTCCGGTTTTTGCAGGCGCGTTCGTATCTCGCGGACCAGCTTGGCGCGGTATCGGCGCGGCAGGTAGTATTCGCGGAAGTCGGCACAGAAGTCTTCCCACCCCCGCCAGTTAACTCGGTTGTTCCGGCACCACAGTAGGGCGTCGCCTTTAAACATCTCCGGTAGCCCCAGTAGCAATTGCGCGCCGGAATATTGGTACGCGCTTTTTAGTTCTTCGAGCCGCTCGAGGAAAGCCACGGGGTCTTTGCCGTCGAAATGGCACCCCCATTTTCGTATCTGGTCCATGACCTGGGCAGGGGTTTCGTGGGGGCGGTCACCCGTGGTCGTACGAAACGGGTCGAATGGCGGCGGCGTGTAAAACGGTACGTTTGGTGACGCTGGCGGACGCGTGTCGGGGACCTGTACGCGGAGGTTTTCCGCTGGGTTTACGGTGATCGTGGGTGCGGCCGGCGTCTGTCCGCCCCCCGCGGCGGTGGATTGCACCGTTTCCGGGTGCTCGGTCACATAAGCGCTTAAGCGGCGGCGTAGCTCGTCGACCGAGCCGTCGGGGTCTAGTTCGAGCCGTTCGAGTTCTACGATGAGCTGGCTCTTCGATAACGCGTATATCCACGCCTTCGGCATGATGCGCCTTGATTACTGTCTCTCGGAACGGATCAAAACGGTTCCTGTTCGGGCGCCATGTAACGGCCTGACTTTATCGAACGCGGACGGGATTTCTGGATCAGGGGTTCGATGACAGGCCCAGAGACAATAATCAATGTGCAGTGTACAGATATCGTTTATTACGTTTACTCTAAATGCGGTGGTACATACAGACTCGGTATATTACAACGGTCGCCAGACCGGCGGAACTCGGCGTTACGCGCAAGCGCGGTGGGTCGCCACGGCCGTCCGGCTGCGGCGGGACGCGGGAGGTGACGGCGGTCAGCGGTGTATCTGCACTCGGCTGGCTAGCGGGCGGATATCTTATCCCTCGCGGGGCTCGGTCGATTCGCAGATCGCGGTATATTACATCGGTAGCGGAACGCGGGACAGGGACAAGACTCGCGGTATAATACAACGGTAAGAACGGATCGCGGGACGGAGACGTGATTCGCGGTATAATGCAACGCGGGTCGCGGTACAATACGATGGTCGCGGAACGCGGGACAGGGACGTGAATCGCGGTATAACACACGGTATAGATGCGGGAGTACGGAGCGCGCTATATGCAATGGACGCGAGTGCACATGCACTTCGTATTGGCGGGACGCGCGAACGTTTCGAAAGGCGGTGTTCCGGCGATACGGGCGTGAGAACCCTCGCTGCGGGGCCGAGCACGCTCGACCTCGCCTGGCCGTAATCGTCGGAACGGAGGATGGCGTCGGGGACACTTGAGAACTCTCATTCGAGGCCCACACTCTGGACCCCGGTTTGCGTGTCGCCCTAGGAGCTTAGGAGAGGTTTTTCGGTCGGAACGGTGTCGGCGAAAAGGTCCCGTCTCGTCGAGCGCGCCGGTTTTTATATGCCGCTCGGTGCGGCGTGTTCGGCGGGAGGGGAGGCCGATCGTCAGGCGCGCCGCGCGGCGGCGGGAGCAGCGCGATCCGTGCTCCCCCCGTCGGCGCTTGTCGGCGTCGCGCGGGAAGGCACCGGTGCGGCGGTTTCCCGCGCACACGGTGCGTTTCAAACGTTTAAAAAGGTGGGCGCACCGCGCCCTTGTCCTCGCCCGACGGAAGGTCGGTCGGGCGGCATCCGGCGGATGGTAGCCGGGAACGATGCCTTGGTGTGAGGGGCGCATCGTTACAAACATCCGTTTTTTAGAAACAGTATCGGGCTCAGCACTGACCTTTGAGGTAAACCCCTTTGCAAAAGCCTGCTGCCGAACGAAATTCCTGACTCATAAAAACACGCAGACCTAAGAGAAAGGAAGTTCATAAAGAATCTTTTATACCCAGAAGGAATCCTAAGCTTATTTATCAGACTAAACAGAGTGCAAGGATTAACGTTATCGTAAGCGGCTTTAATATCTAAAAAGAGTGCGCCCGTCATAGAGCGTCGAGCAAAAGCTTTATAAACCTCCAAATTAATAAGAGCCAGGCAATCATCACATGATTTACCCCTTCTGAATCCAAATTGACAGTTGGGCAAAAGCATCTCCAATTCAATGAACTTTTCGAAACGCCCCTTAATCATTTCTTCGAATGTTTTCAAAACATTAGAAGCCAAGGAAATAGGCCTAAAATCCACCTTGTTAGGTTTAGGGATAAGCACAACATCAAAACTGCACCATTGGGAAGGATACGACCTGTCGCGGATAATCAAATTAAAAATATCCAAAAGCTTAGATCTAGCTGAATCTGGAAGCAATTTCAAAAGGTGGTAGCCAATAAGATCCGGGCCAGGGGAACTAGAGCTTCTGGAAGAGGCAATAGCAACATTAAGTTCGTATAGGGTGAACTCGTCAGCGAATAGAGAAGTACACGGAATATCAAAAATACCCTCAAACTGATTAGGAACCCAAGGGGGTGAGAAATTATCAATATATTTATGAATACCCTGAAATTTAGTACTTGAAGGAGGATTATTTTGTTTGAAAAATACAGTTTTTAAAAAAATTGATTGTTTTCCAAAAAGATTTAATGTTAAAATTTTCACTTAAGTCATTTACAAAATTGACGAAGTTTTCTCTTTTCCTTCGACGGAGTTTCATGACCTTGTATCTCGGGCGGATACGTTGGCTCCGCCGCTTCCCGCTGGTCGGCTGGCTCTGGGCGGTCGACTATCATGCGCACCGCCTCGTCCGATAAGCGGCGCAAGAGCACCACGGGTGACCCCTTACCCGCGCTGCGCGACACGACTGGGGGCGGTCTCAAGGTCAGGTTAGAGGTGATGGCAGCAAGAGAACGCGAGATGCAATCTCCCCACATTTTGATCTGTGGATTAATAGACGTTCGGGTTTTTTGACCTTCTGGATCACCTAATTTCTCACTGGACACGAGTGTTTTGTTACGTTCCTGCACAGAATCGGCAATGAGGAATCACCCATGTGCAGATACTGCTCTTTAACGGACGACTCCTCGGAACATACACTGGCGGTGTGTCTTTTTTGGGGACTCGAGCGTGACGAACTAACTGCGGTTATCGGCCAGGATTTATCTTTAACAGCGATTGTGGGCCAGATTTGTAGGTCTCGCGAGGCGTGGCGGACGTTCTCTGTATTTGCGGAACGGGTTCTCCGGCGTAAGGAGGACGACAAGCGCGTTAGGCAACAGGGTAATGCGAGCCATGACGTAGTACATGACGGTGACGTGTAACTGTCCTTTTTCCTTAGTAGGATGATTGTATTTTTCCTGTGGCGTACGCTGGGGCGGGGTGGTGGTGCTTCTCTGGGGGTGGCTGGGCGCTAGTCTTCTGTAGGTCCCGTTCCTCTTGGGGTCCGGTGCGTCGTGAGAGCGACGTTTCCGGATCCCTGGGGGGTATGGGGCGCGGGGGGGGGGGCGTTCTGCTGCTTTCTGGGTCACGTCATCCCTCGTCACTGGCTCTCTGCATGTCGTTTTGGGGCACCGTGGGATCTGTGGGGTCCTTTTGGGGTTGGCCGGCCGGGGCTGGCTGCTCGCCGCTGTTTGGGACTCCGGAGCCATTGCTAAGCAATGACTGCCTGAGATGCCCTTGTGGCGGTTGGCCCCACTCGGTTTTCCCCTGAGGGTCTCTGCGGCCGGATGCGGATTTTGCTTCCGAACTTAGTTTTTCTTATCTTTTTCCCTTCACCCCCCCCCCTCCTGAGGGGTGAGCGGGGAAGGGAACATATTATTTATACCGAAATACGGTCTTTTGGAACGCGGGACCCGTGGATTCGGGTTTCTCTATTGATGTGGTGGAGGAATATCCCTCTATGTCTGCGAACTCGTGGATGCGGGTTTGCGTTTTATACTATGTGTTTATACTATAAGGTATCGAAAAGTCCCAAACTGAAAAATATGAAAAATCGTAGGGAGGGAAAAAATCCTGTTAAAGAAACATATATTTAATATTTTATTCTATATTTTATTTTGTAACGTCTGCAGCCAATTTATCACACGAATACCAACATTTAATACATAAAATATAATCGTATAAAAACAATACATAATCATATAAATATAATACATAAGAGTACAACACATACATACTAATGTAATTAATAATAAAATAATGACAAATAGTAAACACACTTTCACACTCGCTTTCACAAGTGAAGGTGTTCCTATGAGGCTTCTAAAAAAACAAAAATACAATTAATAAATAACTACACACATACATACACGCGCGTACGCGTGTATGTGTGTTACATATTTTCCTCCAAAAATATATTTAAAAAATTAATAAAACGGAATACAAATAAACTTTATAATTATCACAAAACTAATAAATAAAAAATATATAGCACTTATGCATATATTTTTGCACACTATATCACAGATTTGTGTTCTATCATAGATAGTTTTATGAAACTAAAATATATATATATATATATATTACAGCAATGTAATAATCGTGGTTTTGTCAGGTAAACATAGCTACAACATAGCTTCTGCTTTCAATATTTCTTGTTTTTCCACATTACTGGTTACATAATATAGCAAAGCGCCAGCTGCATTGCTAATCGTATCAGTTTTTAATAATGTTTCCATAGCCCATACACGAGCTATTTGCGTATCGCTACTCAACAATTTTTGTAATAGCGTTCGATCTTTTCGTTTATGGGCTGTCTATATATATATATATATATATATATATATATATATATATATATTATATATATATATATATATATATATAGATATATATATATATATATATATATATATATATATATATATATATATATATATATATATATATATATATATATATACATGTATATATATATATAATCGAGTACAACTCGATTGCAACTGTATTATTTATCTTGCACTTTTTCTTGCACTATAATACACTAACCTTTGTAATTACGAAATGGATAGTTAGTCAGCATGTCAGAAAATTAAATAAGATGTTTCAAAATATAGGTAAATAAATCTTGCATCTTGCTCAGTGTGGAATCCTAATTTTCTTTACCGTAAATCTCTGAAATAATCGGTAAGTTCTTGGGATGCGCCACCGAGTTCCGTCATATTGTTGCTGACCGCAAAGAATTGTGTAATTGGTCTAATGTAAAGTTGTGTGTTTCTAACATTTCTCTAAACTCCATCCATTTTATTATATCTTTTTCTGTAAAGTCACCATCTTTCTGTAAGGTCACCATTTTGTCATATTCAATAACTGAAGTAACGTCACGATTTTTCTCATTCAAGATCTTCTGTTTAACTTCCAATTTAACGTGGCGAGCTAATTCGCCCACATATAAGATTTTTTCCATACATTTATATTTATTTATTTCTTTACACTTTTCTCTATACATTTTATTTGTAATTTGTAGGCGTTTAATTTTTAATTCATTTTCATACATGAGCTATTTGCGTATCGCTACTCAACAATTTTTGTAATAGCGTTCGATCTTTTCGTTTATGGGCTGTTGCACGCATAGTCACGCACGCTTAAACGCCTCGTATTTAACCTTACCGGGTTTTAATATTACCCTTTCTAAGCCTTAATCTATTAAATCTTATCTCTAAACAGTTTATTTACACACGCGCGCTTAATCGCGCTTACAGTTCTTTGCCGGGAGGCTTCCGTGGCCCCCGTGCTACGTCCCTTAAGGCCGCCAGCACCGCTCTGGACGGTGTCGGTCGTCCCGTTTATATATATATATATATATATATATATATATATATATATATATATAAGCAAATGTCCCGACTCATCAACGCCAAGCCCAAACCCCTAAACTTAGAAACAGGAAATTCGGGGAGAATATTTTTTTCGCGACGTAAGCACCCACTAAGAAGGCATTTTTAGAAATTTGACCCTTAACGGGGTGAAAAAGAGATAAAATATATTATCGCGGATTCCTCGGCAATGCCGTCAAGCTTAAGCTAGTGCTTTATAAAGTTCTTACTTTTTTGTCCATTTCAGTTTTTTTCCAATATGTAACTTTCTTTGAAAACTTCGGTACTTTTGGCATTCTGTCTAATATAACACTGTCATCGGACAGTTCAGTATCATTGCTGCTCATTGATGAGTTCCTATCTTTTTTTGTTATATTTTTCCTTGATCTCTTACGAGATTCATCTTTCTCGGTATTTGATGTAAGATCAAACTCTTCTTCAGCTCGTTTCAACTTTTTTCTTGCCACGTCATAACTCACTGCAACAAAATAACATAATGGGAATAAAAACATGTACCGTTGTCCTATAATTATTAAAAGACATCAACAAACATTAATGTTGCACGTGGAAAACAAATAATAATACACATATATTTCAGAAACAAATATAATATTACTTACAATATGTCCCATATATTTTTCGAATGGAACATTTTGACCATGTAGATTCCGGCTCCTCCATACGTTTAACTGCTTTGTCATATCTAGCAGTACTAGTGTAAATAGGCCAAAAGGCTTCCGTCAGATCTTTAGTCAACCAATTCTTTGGAACTACTGAGAGTCCATCTTCAAATTCAACGACTACGTACATCTTCAACGTGCCAGCCATTCTGTTTCAATACATATTACATTTTGCTATGTATCAATGGAAAAACTGCATATTTGTCATTTTTATACGGCAATTTCACATATTTTCTAATAACATTTTTTAATGGCCACAATTTCAATTCTGAGCATGAGTGCACACTATAAATTCCAAGTAATGATGATGGACACGGAATATTATATAGGTCGTTTTTTTTTTTAAATTGGCGACCTATAATGACGGAATATTTCGCTTTGAACAGTGTGTTATATTTTCTATACATACAATGGTACCACAATTTAAGCCGCAACAACTATCGGCGAGTGTCTCAGCTTTCAATGTAATTCCGTTATACTTCACAATTTTATATTGTGGATTGTTACAATTGAAAACAAGTGGATTATCATAATGCAAATTTGTTAAATTTGGATGTACCAAAACAGAATGTGATGAAAGAGAAGTTGATAGTGATAAATCCGAGTTTATTTCTTTTTCAAAATATCTCCGCACAACTTGTTGTAAAGTTCTCTCTGTTTTCCTAATATATTTTTTCAATGTTTTCATATAATTTTCAAATTTAAATGCAGTAAAGTTGTCAAGCGGTCCAAATTTTTTGACGTCATCAACCAGATGTACAAAACTGAATATTATGTGACATATTCTCAATACCATATAGTTTCGTAAATGTTTCAATAAAGAAAAATATCAAATCTTACGCATAATTTATGTATTGATTTAAATCTGGTGAAGAAAGAATGCAAATAATCACATGTAGCATCATAAAGTTGATATATACGTTTTTTTAAAATATAGATTTAAAAGCCAGTGGACCCGTGTATAATAATATCAGTCGATATTCTGTAGCTTTCCATAATTTCACACAATTCAGTGCTCGTGGCTTTCTTGCAAATTCTACAGGTATTGCAGGCTTTAACAGTGTTATTAAACGTGTAGAAATTTCTTCAACAATTCTATTTTGTAGTCGATAATCCAATTTTCCAGAAAGCCATAAATATATTATTTTGCGCATAATTCCTAAGAACACCAAGTGCATAGGATCTAAGGGAACATTGGTAACAGGCTTAAAATGTGGTATTTCTAACAAACTGCAGATGATATCTGGCTTGTGATAATTATCGTCAGTCTTTCGAATGAAATCGTCATCTGTTCTAGGTAGTGCATCGATTTGTGGGAAACATATTCGGTTTCCTACATATTCTCCTTCTGTTTGACACTTATTGTTAGTACAGCTGGAATAACTGGAATTTTCGGCAGAATATGGGCCAGAACTGTTGTGATGACGATTTCGACAGTGGTAATTCAACATTGATAGTTATTTTCACACAATCAATATTATCCTTTACGGATGTCAATATATTTAATACAGATTTAAGTAATCCAAAATGGTAATATATTCCCGGTGTTACTGTACGTATCTCTTGTTGTCTCGGTGTTCTTAGAAGTGATCGTGCATCTATCGACAATTTTGAAAAACAAGAGTGTTGTTTTAATATTTGAAGTAATGCTCTCAGAGCAGTATGTGAGACTTGATGCTCTGTAGTCCAGACAGCAAGGATATCTTTAAAATCGCTATCGATTGTATTTACATTTTCAGATGCCACATGGGGTATTGAGTCACAAGAAATGTTTCTAGAAGATTGTTCTGAATCCGATTCGTTTAACTGTCGACATTCGTCATTTTCATATGCAGCAGATATATTATTCTCATTTTGTTCATTAATAGTGCCATTTTTAATAGCATGTGTTTGTTTACGTTTATGTATTGTATGTGAATACGTTGTAGAATCATTTTTTTAATATTCTGATTTTTCATCATTATCACTGGGCACGGTTACACCGGGGCATTTAGACCGTGGCCTATACCTCAAATTCGATCTAAATTATTTAGGCCACCTGTTTACAGCAGCTGTAAACAGGCGGCCTAAATAATTTAGGTCAAATTTGAGGTATAGACCGTTGCCTAAATTCAGGGTGTAAACGTAGCCATTATGTGATGATACAGTCGTATTTAAGAAACTATCATATATAAGTTCTGATTCTTGTGCATAAATGACACAAATGACGTTTTGCTACACATGCAATGTCTTTCCTGGGCTGATTTCGTTTTATTATATATCTGTTAAATATGTTTACGATGTTCTGGAGGCACCGTCCCAATCAAAAGTATGCAGAAAATATTTAAAACATCGATATTAATTTTCCAGGGATACAAAGACAAAAAAATGTATACAAATAGCGAATCTAATAGAACGTAAAAGACATAGATTCAGTGACTGTAAGGCTGGTTCTACGATCAGTCGTATGTCGAAGTCGAATGTCGGAACGTAACCGATGGTCCAATACGTAAAAATCGTTTTCGAAAAAGAAAATCTCTCATTGAATCATCGGCTGCGTTGCGACTTGCGACATCCAACGATGACACACGACTGATTGTAGAACCGACCTAATTAACTGTTGCTACTATTTCTTTTCTAAAAAAATGTAGAAACAAATTTTTGTAAATTGTTTTAAATGTTATATTTTTGTTTATTGATAATCTACTTGTATGTAAAATATTATGGCAAGATTCCGATAACTCTGGCGCCTTAATTTGACGATGGTTTCTGGTAGTACTTTTAATGCTGAACAAAAAGTTATATACGTCTTATGGGGCTAACTGCTCTGGTTTTCGAGATATACAGTGTTAAAGTTAAAAATAAATAATATGAATTTTTAAATAATACTTCAATTGTGTATGTATAAACAGTACACACGTAAGCGAGGGTGGAGCTATCGCACTTCTTCCGAAAGCAGGGGGGAGGTGGGGGTGAACCTCGGTTCGCGTGGAAAGTTGAAAACACGAACCGTGACAATGATAAACCTTGTTTCGCCCTACATTTAAGTCAGAGGTGAGAGGGTAGATCTCGAAATATCTTACGTTGTTTACATTTTTGTCTCGAGTGGAAAAGGTATGCCGACATGTAGTATGTTATATATACGATCTTTTTCTTTTATTATTTTATCTTTTTCATTATTTTGTTCTTCTAAATTTTGTATCTTTTCTTCTAAATTTTGTATGGTTTTTGTAAAATTTAGAATCATTTTATTTTTTTTATTTTGTTCTTTTAAATTTTGTATGGTTTTTGTAAAGTTTAGAATCATTTTTTTTTTTGCAGTATCGAGTCGGTCGGTTTTTCCTCGCGTCGCGAGTAAAATTTGTATTAAGCGTACGTTGTACATACGTTACTCGGCTTGTCGAGGTTTTTTGTTTTTTGAGAAATATTTCCTTTTATTTCCAAAACAGTGCTAACTTCGCGGGAAACTTCTAGAAGCGCATATTACAACGGGGAGATGCAGACGGCTTCGGCCTCTCGCATTCTCGATCCCGTCGAGACTTCCCTCACTCAGCTAAGGATTTCAGCCTCTTTAAGTGAATTCAACAATTTTACTAATAATTTTGATAATCGTGAAGCGTCTTTGAGTCGCTTGCCCGTGAGCCCCATCAATTCCCCGTTAATTCGCTCTCGCTCTCCGTCGGGGGAACGTGATCATTCCGAGGAATCGGCAAACGATTCGCACGATAGTCTAAACGAACCCATGGGGGGAAAAAATAAAGTCAAGAAACGCATGAACCATAATTCCGGGACGGTAAAGGGGACAGGTGGGTTCCCATCCCCTCCTCCCAGCCCCGGCCCCCGTAACGACTCGATAATTCCTAACATGACCGTTCTGGGCAAAATTAATCGCGCGGTAACGGAATTGACACGTGCGATATCAGATTACACCGAGCGAGACGAAGTAAACAACGCGCTTCCCGTAGATCAAAACACGGATACAACGAAGTCGTCTATTGCTATTCCGACCGATCCTAACAAAGACAACAATTTCCCCTCGGATTCGGCCATGGATTTAGACCCCATTACTGAGGTGGGGAGGGGAATTAAGCGCGCAACCGAAGATAGCTCGACATCATTAATCGAGGAAGGATCGTCTTCCTCCTCCTCTGTTTCATCCAACAAAAAGTATCGTAGAGAAGTTAACCGGTATTCCACCGATTTGCCACCGTTTCTGGTGCACTTCCAATACGCGGAATCTAACATTACCCTAGACCCTCTTTTAATTTCCAAAATCCATTAACGGATTAGATGAAAACATCGATGAAATTCATACAATCGGAAATAATAAGGTCCGCGCTAAGTTCGAATCATATCATATTACTTTTCGTCCTTATTCTTATCTTGTCGTGTCTCCGTCTCTTTATTTTTATCATATCTTATCTCCTCAACGATTATTATCTCCTCCTCTGTATTTTGATTAAAGCGTGGACTTCTTCTCCGCACTGTGTTTGTTATGGTATTCAAAGCGGTTCTTTTTTTTTCTTTAATCTTTGGATTTTTTTCTTGGCTCCATGGTTTTTCATTGAATACTTGTCCTATTGAATATCAAGCGGCCAATCGAGTCATCGGTCACCCGATTCTTAAAAAACAATCTGGTAGCTTTCATACCGTCGTTTAAAATCATGCGTATTGCTATCGTCAAGGGCATCCCGTTATGTTTCTCAGACAGCGAAGTACTAAAAGAAATAGAATCTTCCGCGAAAATTATCTCTATTCGGCGCCTTAACCGCCGCGTCAGAAGAAACGAAGAATATATATTTGAACCCTCTAAAACAATTTTAATTAAATTTGAAGGCCAATTTCTTCCTTCGGAGATTTCAATTTTTAAAACTAAGCTTAAAGTAGAGCCTTACATTCCTCAAGTACAAATGTACTTCTCCTGTTTCCGATTCGGTCACATAAGTTTGAACTGCCGAACTGGCGCGCTGCGGCACTTGCACATTAGAGGCGCATGCCAAAGTAGAAGTTTGCCTCAGAATTAATTTACCTCCCTTGTGCATCAATTGCAAAGGTGAACACCTTCCCACTACGTCAACTTGTCCCGTCTATATTAAACAAAAATGAATCGTCCAAATTGCAGCTGAAAATGAATCTGTACTATAGCTGAAAATGAATCAATTACTTATACACACATATACAGAAAAAAGGGATTTTTTCGGTATTCTCTTCAAATCTACGATAATTGCGACTCCATTTGCAGCAATGTTCTAAACCAATAAAGAAATTAAAATTTTACTTAATAACTATGATATAATAATTATGATGGACTATGGTACGAGCTTTTTTCGTAAGAGAGAAGATGTTTTTCGTTTTCTTAATAAAATTTATTTTATAACCTGTATTGCCATCTCGACTTCTGTTTTAACGTTACTGCGGAAATCCGTCACAAATTGTATTGCAATTTCGGGCGCTACAAAGTTCATTTTATTGTAAAAAAGATATGCGAATGATTATAGGTGATGCACCGAAGTCAACGCATTTGTGAATGACCATGCGCGCCTGCTCGAATGGGCAACCCGTCATATTGATGTGTATGTTGCGGAAGCACCCTGTACATATAGTATCTTTACTATAGTATACTATACATTCCTTCTCCTCTTCCTCCTCCTCCTCCTCCTCCTAATATACGCAAAACTGACTTTCTTTAAGGCTCTCCAGCTCCAGAGGGATCTACTATATTACTGGATGATGAAGGATCTACTATATGACTGGATCTGCAATGAAATGTGGTGCATGTAATTAGAAATTATTACTTTAAAATATTATGTCTAGAGACGTCATTAAAATTTTTGTGTTAATTTTTTATAAGTATAAGTATTATCTCTAAAATTTTAATACTTACTCCGAAAGATTTGTATCTCTACGTCCAACTTCACGCGCAGTTAACTCGTCTCCCACAATGGCAATTTTTTGAGCACCTTTCTCCCATTCATCGTGATCTTCAACTTCATCTACTTTAGCTTCATCATCGATCTTTATTTTTTTTCTTGGTCGATCCTCATCTCGATCCTCATCCTCTTTCTCTTCTTCTTCACTAATCAATTGTTCGTAATTACTGTTCGTAATTGTCATGTTGATTTATAAATGATAAAATATTAAAACTGCTGTTTTGCGTATATCAGGAGGAGGAGGAGGAGGAGGAGGAGGAGAAGGAGGAGGAGAAAGGGAGAAGAAGGAAGAATGTATAGTATAGTACATGTGTATAGTACATGTGTACTGCCCTTCTCCCGCCTATTTGTGTACTGTTTATACACATGTACTATACTAAACATTCTTCCTCCTTCTCCTCCTTCTGATATTGCAAACGCAATACAAATAATATTACTTTATCAACTGACCTTTTTTTCAGGCCTTGATGGCCCTGCAGCACCAAACGATGTTGACGGCTGCAAACTGCAATGAAATGTGGTGTAAAGATTATAAAAGCTTCAGCAGTTAAGATTGTATTTTTTCTGTTCTTACGTTTATTTGACATTATTTTTATCGATTTTACATTCGTAAAATAAAATGTATTGAACTAACGCGGAAACGCACGCAGAATAATAAAGCTGTGCGCATTCAGCAAAATAAAATTTTATTTTTTGTGATTTATGGAAATTTTACGTGTGGAAATTTGTCATTTTATCGAAACCCAGGTAGCAAGGTGACGTTAATATGATGTCAATAATTCGTCATTTTCTGGATACGACGTCATTTTACCAACTTAAGACGTATAAATGTCGTGACTTTTTTGACGAAATAATAACTAATCGTAAACTGACCTTGTTATAATGTACCATTGACGTCATATAACCATAAAAACACTTTGACAATTTAACCAAACTATAACGTCCAAGCAGGGTTGTTATGTTTTAAAACATTTTGTTTTAAACATTTGTTTAAAACATGTTTTAAACATTAGATACTTTTAAACATTTGTAACGGCCCGTCTTTTGGCTCGAACGCGGACTAATTCGCCGGGATCGGGAGTTCGAGAGAAAGGCCCAGAGACAGAAATCAGGTGTTAATGCACACTAGAAGGTTTATTCCAATTGATACATACAGATCCGTGGCTTTACAATACAGCAACGGCACGCGATATTTACAACGGAAGATAGTGCATTTACAAGATAGTAACGGCACGCGGTATTTACGACGGGGGATAGTGCATGTGCACTCGACGCGGTATGACGGAACACGGTATTATTTACAACGGAAAGTAAGGCATATGCCCTCGGCGCGGTATGACGGAACGCGATATGACTTACAACGGACGGTAGTGCAAATGCACTTCGGCGCGGTATGACGGAACGTGATATTAGTTACAACGGATGATAGTGCATATGCACTTCGGCGCGGTATGACAAGGACGCGATATTATTTACAACGGATTATAGTGCATGTGCACTCGGCGCGGTACGACGGAACGCGATGCGGGATGCTGGGGGCCCTTGGGCAATCGGCAGCGAGAGTACTCGCTGCGAGACCGAGCGTGCTCGACCACGCGTAGCCGTGCCTTCAGGGAGGCGTTGGTGGAAGGCGGGGACACCCGAGAGCCCTCGGTCGAGACTCAGAGCTCTGAACCTCGTTGGTGTGTCGCCCTAGGATTTGGTAGGTAGGCTTCGTCAGGGAAAAGCGGAATGCTCGGATGAAGACGAAGTCCCCGTCTGTCCCGGAGCGCGGGCTTATATACCCCGGTGCGCCGGGCCCGGTGGGAGGGAGGCCGGTCCTCGGGCGAGCCGCGTGGGGTACGCTGACGCGCGCTCGCCTTCGGCGCGGATCGGCTCCCTCCGGCGTTCGTCGGCGCTGTGCGACGATGGCACGGTGCTGCGGTCTCCCGCGCACGCGGTGCAGTGGATTTGATTAAAAAATGCGGGCGCACCGCGCCCTGTCCTCGCCCGCCGAAAGAATCGGTCGGGCGGCATCCGGCGGGTGGCAGCCGGGGACGATGCTTTAACGATGGGGGTGCATCGTTATAAACATATGTTTTTTTAAACATGTTTTAAACAAATGTTTAAAACATTTTTTTTAAAGAAGTGTTTAATACAAATTTTGAATTTGAAATTAATAATATTAAGTTGATCTCTTGACAAAAAATTTGTTTTTTATACGTATGCATATTTTATATATTTTCTTGCACTGTTAATATTGCTACACAGAAATGTGTACATTATTGCACATTTTTTAATTATTACATACACGTGTGTAATATAAATATATATATATATATTACTAGCGTGCCCCGTCTCGGCTTCGCCCGAGATTAGAGTGTGGCCGATCAATATCATTTCCAAAATTTATTAAAAATTATGAAACTCTGTTTACGTTCTTTACCCGACAAATTATTTCTACCGTTGTCCGACTCTCACCGCGAGAAGCTCTACGTCGAGATCAGTTCAAAAATACGGAAATTCAATAAAATTAGAAAAATTAATATACTGTTACGCCTCGCTCCGCAATCACAGAACACTCGCGTTCTCGCCGCGCACTCCTGGACTCGCGTGAAGGAAAGGGAACACTCGTTTGCAGAAAGGAAACTCAGGTTTATTACAAAACTCAGTACAGAGGAGAACTCGACCGAACGTTTCGAGTCTCGCCGTAAATCTGACAATCGTTGTTGTTATTATTCACGGATCAATACATCCCGTCGTTAGGGATCGCGCTTCGGCTTGAAGCTTCTCTCGAGCGAAGTTCAGGCTTCCCGGGAAAGAGCTGGCCAGACTCCTCCCCACCGACTCCAGGGCAAACCATCCTCTTCTGTGGGAATAGTCCTCCGGATGCTCAGCGCAACTTCTCTTCAGTCCCGAACCTCCACGGCCGACATTGCGCTCTTCTACGAAGTCTTCGGACAAGGGGGGGGAGGGGAAATACTTCCTGAGGACCCATCATCTCTAACCGAAATTCATTCGTATTAGGACTCCCCTAGTCCCTGCCTCGGCATTCGCCCTAGTCCCTCGGAAAAACCTCAGTCACAAAAACCGAGGGAGAGGCAGTCTTCTTTCGAAGTTCTCGGCTATCGTTGTTGGTGATGACGCCGTAAAAGCTCTGCTTAGTGTTTCTCTCCCAAAAATTACAGACAAACTTCTTTCTGCGAAAACAAACATTATACGCAGAAACAAAAGAACAGATTAATTAAATCCAGAAACAAAAACAACAAAATGCAAAAGAAAAATCAAATTTAGTTTCTCTATTCCAATTTTAATTCACATTCTCCTTCCCTTTCCCGGGCGCACGTTGCCCGCGACGCGTTCCCTTTGCGCGCGTCCCGCGCCTCCACGACGCTCGCGGTTCGCGCCCCGAATCTCCGACGCTCTAATATTTGAGTGACTTAGCTGCGGGGTTTCGCCGGAGTTCGTCCTACGAAGATGACGTAGCTCCTCCTCCTGGCGGCGAAATCTCTCAGCATATTCGCGCTCCCTTCGAGCGTGTTCCTCGCGCATCTCGCGGATCTCTCGAATCACCGCCTGAAGAGTCACTACTTCCGTCGTCATCTCTGGAGCATCCGACTGCGAAGTCGCTATCCTGAGCCGTTTCTTTGTGGCCATGAGGATATTCCTGGCCGTATCGTCGCTCGTCCGATCCGTGCGATCGATTCGATCCTCGCTCGTCTGATCGTCGGCCGAGCCCCCAAATGTTACGCCTCGCTCCGCAATCACAGAACACTCGCGTTCTCGCCGCGCACTCCCGAACTCGCGTGAAGAAAAGGGAACACTCGTTTGCAGAAAGGAACTCAGGTTTATTACAAACTCAGTACAGAGGAGAACTCGACCGAACGTTTCGAGTCTCGCCGTAAATCTGACAGTCGTTGTTGTTATTATTCACGGATCAATACATCCCGTCGTTAGGGATCGCGCTTCGGCTTGAAGCTTCTCTCGAGCGAAGTTCAGACTCCTCGCAAGCGAAGTTCAGTGCGCAACGGGTGTCTCAGCACGGGTGCAACAATACATTTTTTCTTTTTTATTGAACGTGTTCATGTTCATCCCGAAAACATTTCAAACTGTCCTTCTATTTATTTATTTAATCAAGTGCTTGAGGATACACAATATTTTTTGTTTTCCGTTTGGTGCGTAAACGAATAAATCATTAGGTTTTCCGACGCGTGAGCAGCCCACATACAATTGTCCATGTGAGAAGCACGGATTCTCCAAATATAGCCCACACACTTGCAGCGATTGTCCTTGTGCTTTGTTGATCGTCATTGCAAAAGCGAGTCGCACCGGAAACTGCAAACGTTTGAATTCAAATGGCATATCTGTTGGGAATCATTGGAATAAATTTTTTTCCTGGAATAAATCTTGTAGATACTGATCTTTTTATTCGACCCCTATTTCATACTGTCAGGACATCTTCCTTTATATATATAGTACTCTAAATATACTCTAATATAGTAGAAAAAACTGAAAAATTTAATAAAATTAGATATAAATTGCACATTGCTTCCAAATATGAATTGGATCAATTTTCCAAATTATTACTTTCAGATGAATTCCGCACCGCGCGTCTTCCATCGTCCACGATTGTACGGCGCGAGCGGCAACGCGGGCTCGCGCTGCGAGAGGGTTCGACTCGCGCCCGCTACGCGCCGCATTGTCGTATATTTTCGCATTATTAAGAT